>VXBX01004433.1:431141-454319 GCA_013400415.1 Scytalopus superciliaris
AGGAAATTTGGCAGCCAAGCGTGCCAGGTTAGTGGAGACACACTGTCTGCACAGCAGCTTCTCCTGGTAACAGATCTTAAAAGCTTCAACAGTGATCTGTTATTCTTACAAGACACAACAAAGCTCCCAACAGGCAGCCAACAGCAGAATTAATGGATTGGAAAGTGAGAGTCTAATGTATGAGCTTTCAAAAGTCTCTCAAGACCAGCAGCCTCATTGTGCATATCCCGTAAGTTACTGCTATTGGGTTTTGGGAGTACATGATACTGTCAATGGAAAAAAAGCACAAAGGTCAATACGGCTGCAAACTATCTCAGAGCATCTCAGTAATGCGTCTATGGAAATTCTTTAACTTCAAGAGAAACAAATATTATTTACACATCAAAGGGCTTTAAAAAATATCCAAGTAAGCAAAAGTCAGCTCAGTTCAACTACTTTACAGTTAAATCATTTTTTATTGAATTCAAGTTTCATGGATCATTAGAGAGCCAGAGGCAGAATTCCAAGAGCTGCTTTGACCTAATGAGTCTTCAGCAAATTGTTTTCTTAAGGATCCCATGTTTTCCTTCTGGATTCTGAAAATAAATTATGCAATTTCTCTTTTTTTTTCTTCCCTTAAAAAAAAAAAAAAAAGTTTTTTAATTGAATGCAATTTATACCCAGTGCAATAAGATGTTGGTAGGGTGCATTTCCTTAATCTTTCTTTCCTTTGAATATAAATGTGCCAATAGCATAGAAAAGGTACCGGCACCTGCATTTACTTTCTTACAACAAAATTAGGCACTTTTATTTCTATATAGTGAAAACGTACTGAAGCCAATAGCTTTAAACTTCCTGATTTCACAGGCTTATACTGCTTTGCAACCTCAAAAACCAACGGTTATAAATCAGTGCCACCATTACCCCTAATGCCCTAATTGATATTGGAAAACAAGAGAGGGAAGTTTAATCTATCAAGAACCTTATAGCTGATACAAATTTGCCTTCAAAGGAAAGCATTTATTAAAAAAACCCACCACTTTTAATAGGCAAGTGGCGAGTGAGTTGAAAGTTAACACTTTCCATATCAGAGCAGGAACATTTGACATCATCAAAATCCGTTCTATCATCATGGCCAGGGCATGGCTGTATCTCAGCCAACAGCACAGAAGGGACTGTTAGGATTGGCAGCACATCCAGACACCCATGACTGTCCAGCTCAGATGCCTGGACACTTCTTTACAGCTGGGTCCACTGGGGGTAGTGTGTGATGTACAGCCAGGGTGAGCTCTCAGTTCATGCTTTGGGTTTACACTCAGTTATCTTAATTGCTCTGCTGTTGGGTCTAATACACCCTCAAATAGCCTGTCCCTGCATCAAGCAGTTATTCTGAGAATAAAAAAAAATTCCAGTCTAGACAGAGAGCTCCTTCATCAAGTGAAAATTGCCTCACGAGGAAGTGACCATTAGCAGTTGTCTCAGACTTATAATTGGAGGTCTTACTTTCTAACATTTGCACACAGAATAAAAAGAAATTGTCTTTTACTTGAGTGCAGTGAAATTTTTAGGACCAGCTTGTGAAATGGATGGGGTGAGGTTTGTGTGCTTCAGAAAATGGAATGAGCAGCACAGCAAGCGACACGGCAACTTGTGTTACAGTTCATCTACTGTTAATCCAGGCATTCGGTCTGAAAAGCCAATCGGTCTTTGTAGCTCTGATTGTTGTACAGCTAGAGCTGGCAAAAAATGTTCTTGTAACAAGCCCAACAACGAGGATTTGAGAGAGGCAGAAATCATTTGTCTGCAGAGTCAAATTTGGTGATCACTTCCAGCCAGGGAATCAGGAAAGAGGTATTTCTGAAATAAGTCTCAATTTTCCCTGCTCTGAATGGTCAATGGCACTCCTGGACAAGCAGACCAATCTGGCACTTGGTGGAGCCCCCCCCACCATGGAGACTCCTGTCAGGTGCCTTTCATGAAGTCCTTTGGTGGCACCTGCTTCCATGTGAGGTGAGGGGGGTTTGCCCACAGTGGTCAGCTGTGCTGCATGGGCTCTACTCAGCACTCTGCATGTTGAACTCCTGCCCTGTGGCTCTGAGAGTGGTTCTGGCCATGTGGCCAACACCTGCTTGCTCTTGCAGTCCTTTCTTCTCCCAGCATTTCAAAACACTGGTTTTCCTTCTTCTCCACCCCAAAACCCTGTCCTTTGCTCCAGGCTGTGCACACCTAACCAGGGAGCAGCAAGTTTCAGGAAGCAAAAGCAGACACAAGTATCAAACAAGTCTCCTATTTCTACAGCACAGAACACACAGAAACACCTAGTAAAGTAGGGTTCAGGCCACTGTCCCCTTTCTGAGCCCCCTTCCTCCATCATAGCCATCAAACTAGGGTCTCAAACTAGGGACAAGTTGCTAGAGATGGAAAAGATGAAGACAGAGAGTAAACCAGTGCTCATTAGCGTTTCTGGGGGAATGGGCATTGGAGGGCATCATCAAGGCTCTCACCCCTTGGGAGGAGTAAGGAGAGGAGCTGGGTGATATTTTAGAACTTTGGGGCCTGGTGACCCAGGGTAAGGTGTGGGACCAGCTTGCAGGCTGTGCCCAAACGAGAGAAATGAGGAGACCACAAAACAAGCAAGGAGCAAGCAGAGTCCTCCTAGTGGCATAATACTGTCTGGGGCTTTCCCTTGGCTGGAATTTAACCTCAGGAACAGAAGGCTGGGCCTCAGAGGGCCATCAGCAAACATCTCTACAGTGCTATAGTGTTGGGACCCACAAGACCATGGGAGATGGCCAGAGAGAGGGAATCAGTGGTCTGGGATACACATCACATCACTGACATCAGTGGAGACAACCACTGGGTTGCCTTCCCTGCCTTGTTGGACAGAAAAGTGCAGCTGTGCAGCCATGTATCCAGGATTTCTGAGCAAGTGCCAAGGGCAGTAGTGCAGCGAGGCTTCAAAGAGCACAGCATAGACTCAGCCCTCACTCAGCTAAAGCCTTCCATCAAAGGGTGTGGAAGAGTTTGTCTGAGCAAGAACTAAGTTAAGGACCTTAAGATTTGTCATATTAAATTCCAGCCTTTTGAAGTAGTTCACAGCTGTCAGTGTCGACTTGTTTTATTTTGGATTTGAGCTTCCTGAGGAACTGGACAAAACCCCTAAGAACTCCTTGTGAACATGTTCAGCCCAAGGAGTTGTAATTCCTTTGCATTTTGTACTATGGAAAGCTTGCTGAAATTGCTTAACTACAGAAGGTTGATTGCTGCATATCTTGAATTTCAGACAAATCACAAGACGTTAAAATTGGGACTCAGTGTGATAATGATGACTCTGCCCACTTGGTTCACGATAGGCTTCAAGTACTGTAGTTATTCTCTCAGTATTACAAGAAAAGAAGCTTTCTCCCCTGCTACTTCCCAGAAAGCATGGCAGTGAAACCTAACCAGCTTGAAACCATTCAGACTAAAATGCAAAATGATGATTTTGGCAGGGAGTGGGTATGTACAGTGGATAAAGCACAGGAAATTAAGAGCCAAGTGGTGAAATATACATTAACTGAAAGCCACAGTAAAGCACCTTGCTATGTAGCATGTTTAGAAAAATTATAAGCAGTTTAAAATTAAGGAAAAATTTTTGTTATTATTTCATAGATATATATGTGTGTGTGGGAGTGTATGTGTGTATGTGAATTACCAGCAGTAATGAAAGGGATAGATAAATTACTTTTGTCAGAAGAATGAGGAAAAGAGAAAAAAAGCATTTAAAATACAGTCAGAGCATATAATTAATCAGAACTACTCTGATTAATAATTATTGTTATTGTAGTTATTATTGATAAATGTTAGCAGTAGACTTCAATGGCTGAGATACTAAGAATTCAGATTAACTGAAATGCATCTAATTTGCCTGCATGTAGCTATAGCCGTTTTTATTAACCAATATTTCTTCTCTAATACTTCTGGTTAACATTGCTCTCTTGCTCCACGTAATATGCACAGTTCCTGTTCTACTTAAAAATACTGAAGGCCCATGAATCTATTCTTGCCTCTGCCCCAGGCTTTCTGTTGGCTTCAGTGAAGTTAATTCTCCCTCCATCCCTTTGTTTCTGACACAGGGTAACCAGCCCTCCGGAATTCATAGGGGGCAATCTTTATTGCTGGCTGTGGTAGAAGAAAGGGGAATGCATTGCTGGGAAACCCCTCAGAATGCACCTCTGATTAATTGGATTAAAGGAACAGACAACACAATGAGATTGAAGTGGGGCACTGAGCTCAGACCTAGGGAGGATGGATATCATTTAGGTATTTTTCTGGAATGTTTTAGTCTTGCAAAAGGATGCTCAGTGAAAACGTAACTAACTTTCCAAAAGGAGAGGGAATAAACTTTGAGTAGGAAGTGGGAAACATGTCCATTACTGCCTACTTACCAGATAGAACCATGACAGAAGACTTGTCCTGGACACAGGATTTTCATCTTCTTACCAGACTGCAGAAATCTTTTGCCCTGTTTTGAGAGCAAAGCATGAACAGAGCCTTCAGAAATTATCCTCTCCAATTTGCAGTATTCCTGTACCATGGGGCAAAGGGCAGAGTTAGAGAGAGTTACATATTTTTATGGCCTTTGCCCATTTCCCTTTTGTATTTTACTGGCCTATCTGCTCACAGTAGCTACACTGTGGTGACAGGACCATGATCCTTTAGCTGGATAACTCTAACAAGTTCATGTAGGCAGCATGATCTACACCAGGTGTATATGAGCTTTCTTGTTTGAGTGGAGTCTGAGGCTTGGTCAAATTTGAGCATGGCTTTCATGGGGATAACAGAGCAGCCCAGGCCTGATCATGAGCTGAGAACTGGGCTGTGTCCAGGCCTTCCCCTAGTCCTGCTGTGCTCCAGCCACTGACACAAGCATAAAGCTTTACACAGGTATGGGCTCTGTATTAGTCTGCAACATTAAACACAGGAGTTATTCCTATGGACAGCACTTTATTCAAGTAAAAGCTTCAGACTGCCAAAGGTTTAATTTAAGGGTGAAGTTTTTTGTAAGTAAATAAGAAATGGAAACTACCTCCCCTGCTGACTGAGTAATCAATATGTAGGATAAGTTGAAAACGTATTTTCAGATGGCCAGTTATTCTCGGTGCTGTGATTTTGCATGGATTGCATATTATCTCGGCCAGTGACAACATTTTCCTTTATGCTATAGTTAAATCAACTCTGAGGTGTGAAATGAAACAAGACAAAATCTATCACACTTCCCTCAAACTTTAACAAATCTGTTTTCATCCTCGGAGAGCAAAATAATATTTTTTCTTTTGAAAGGAACCATTCCTAGGTCAGAACCACCTCTGTTTCTAATTACTTGTTTTGCCACGTTCTTAAGCTGTAGATGAGGAAGAAAAGTGGTACCTGGTAACTTATATTCCTTTATTATCCACAAGCAAAAGTATATTATTTCATAGCTATCTCTACATATATGTGTGTATTTTGTTTCTACTTTCAGATAAGTGTAAATGTATAAAGTTAAAATGAAGACACTTTCATATTACCTTTATGCCAATATCCTATTACAAGATGTAAAAGAATCCTGCTTTCTGTCCACAATGGTTTGTTTTCAAAATTGATTTCTTCTTGGTTTTGGTATAGAGAGCATAAACCTTCCCTTAAACTGAAAATCAGTTAAGTAGGCTTTGACCTATTTGTGTTTACAGTTCTTTTTGCACTGCTATGCTAAGGAGCCTTCTTTCTGCTTCAGTCAAACATAAGTTTACTCCCAGTGTAGTTATTTCAAATTGCCTGATGTTAAAATTTATGATACCAAAGAGACAACAAAACCCTTGTCAGTCTCTACTTGTCACCAAAACAGACTTTGTCTGCTGTCAGTGAAGTCAAACAAGCAAAACACTTGTTTCCTACAGACAGAGCCTACAGCTATTACAGACAATCCAATTTAGAATCTCCATTAATGTCTCATCTGACTAATTCTTGAATGTGTATAGCAATGATGTCCTGACCACATCCCTTGGAAGTGAGTCCAGCTACACAGTTCTGTCTTTTAAGAACATTATTCTCATTCTCTGTTGCAAGTTCAGATCTAATTTTCTCTGCCTGATCTAATTTACTTCTGCATGTAGAATTATCATCTAGAGAAAATACATATTTGCAGATCCAAAGAGGAGATGAAATATTATAACAATTGATCTTAATGTATGCAATTTTTTGTTATGTATATTATTACTTATTTTCATTTCTACTCTTTTACTAAAACAGCTTATTGAATGACAAAGTGTAAGTTCAGGGACTAATGATATATTTTGAACTGCATTTTTCTGGATGAAGAGTTGTTTTAAGTTGTGAAACAAAGTAAAAAAAGTTGAAATCATGCTAAAAGCAATGAGATTCCATAATGACTTTAAAGTGCCTTTTAAAATGTATTGAAATTATAAATACTTTGTATTTTAAAAGATGAGCGAGATTTTGGTGTTCCCATTCCCATACCAAACTTCATAACCTGTTCCTTGGTTTCCACCAACAACTACTGTATGGCAGGAAGATAAATAGCTGCAGGAACAAGCAAATCTCAAACATCACCCATTCTTCATATGCACCTAAAGTGTGCTTTTTCTTCAACAATGGAAAGCTAACAGCCTATTTATCTTTTAAGACAATCCTATTATTTATACAGTATTTATCAAGTCTTCACTGTATTTTGAAATGCAAGGATGTTTAACTCTTCACAATGCTTGAAGTATACAAGGGAAAATTATTACAAAGGCAACTTCAATGCATTACAACTAATCTTTCTGATCCATTTCTTCATAGAATAAATGAATTCCATAAGTATCCATCATACAGTACAGTCTAATTTTGTTTTGGTTGGATTGATTTAGATAACAAGAGGAGGAGCAACTGGGTAACTTCACATTTTCCTTCCAGAAAAAAAAGCAATTGAATCTGGAACTTTTACTCAAAGGTCTGTGTCTATCAATCATCTGTTCCTATTTCTCACTGCCTAACTGTACAATAACTGCCCACTTAGTGGAGGCCTAACAGATTCTGAACCAAGAAGTCACGATTAGTGCATAACCATGGTTTTAGCTCTACATGTCTCCTTATAATCAGTATATTGCAAACCACTAGAAGTCTCACACGAGTCCTACCAGGACGTATAATTTATGTTACATAGTAGACTTTCATCTTCTGTGTTGGAACATTATTCTTCACCCATCCCACCTACAAGCCTCTCTATGCCATGGCTGCTCTCTCCACCTGTGCAACCCAACCCTACTCCCCATGCACAGTCAAGCGTCCAGCTGCAGTGGGAGAAAAAGCACAGTGCCAGACCACAACTGGAAGTGATACTCTGGTCGAAGAGGGTGACAAAAAAAGCAAAGAAACTTGCATTACCGTGTATAAGAGTAAACTGGCATCAGATGGACCAGTTTAGTCCATTTATGCCAGATGATGGTCTGCTCCAATCAAATAAAGATAAGACCTACATCAGAGGTTGCAATTACGCAAGATAACCATGTTGCTTCTTCTCATAAACTTGTAGTAATATCAGCTGACTTGGAGCTTTAAAGGCACATTCTGGTTCATCTTATTTTTTGGAAGCAAGACCCAAAAGAAACAGTGATCTTCTCTCTAGATTTTTGGAGACAGGTCTGTCATCCCAGAGTAAAAGAATTTAGGAAAGTGTAAGAGAGAAATAAGGGCCCAAATCACCTTAGCTATAATAATCTGTATATGTTGATCAGAAGAATGAAAAAAGGGCAACCACAGCTGCTACAGCTACCATCTAAACTTCATTACTGTGCTATAATATCACCTGGAGCAAGTTGTTTATTTCAGGGCTACAGCCAGGGTTAACACTGGGGAACTAATCAAGGACTCCTAAACCTAACTGCCTATCTCTATGGATACATTAATATCTATAAATATGATAGTACTCAACCCAGTACCTCTGTGAATTGCAGGGTATCATCTATTACACCCTGACCAATAATAGTTCGCACAGGATTATGTGGAGTTATTGCCAGTACATTGCTCTCTGGTCTAGTTTACCCAGAATTACTATAACAAAGTAAGCAGACTTTAGGAGATCTGGATCCTCACTGC
Source organism: Scytalopus superciliaris (assembly GCA_013400415.1). Lineage (NCBI taxonomy): Eukaryota > Metazoa > Chordata > Aves > Passeriformes > Rhinocryptidae > Scytalopus > Scytalopus superciliaris. Next base: position 439,239 of record VXBX01004433.1, read on the forward strand.
TTTGCATTCCTACTGCATTTTTTTATTCAAGGAACTCAAAGTGTACATTGCTTAACTAATTCAACCTTACAATGCCCCTGAGATGCAGGTAAACAAGCTTAGGTAAATTTTACAGGTGGAAAAACAAAATCTAATATTTTTCCCGAATAAGTTAGTTACAGTCTTTTGCAAGCAAAATCTGGCTCAGAGGGGGATAGGAGATGGAACCTACACATACATTTCAGCACTCATGGACTTTGGGAGAGTGTGGACAATTTACAGCAGCTGTGGATATAACCCTCCAAATCCTTACAGTAATTGTCAAAAAACCTGCAACAAATCTCTTCCAAACAAGCAAAAAAGCAGAAAGTCCAGCAAGCCATTTTCTATGTCTATGTTAGACAAAAGTGTTGGCAGAATCATCTTGTTTCTGCAGACTCATACGTTGAAGCAAAATGGTCAGAGAATTAATTGATCTCTCCCTTTTTTCCCCTACTTAAAACAAACACATCATAGCATACCTGTGTTTCCTGGGAATTACTAAATTTGTCTTTTTTTATTGTGAGGCTGACATATGGTGTGACGTATTCTACTGCAGAAAGAAGTGAAGTACCATCATTTTTGTCTTTATTCTCTTCCAAATGGCTGATCTGTGGTACAAATATCCATGTCACAGGAATGAAAGAAACATGTGCTGTTGCTTTACCCTTTGAATGTATTGTGCCTGCACAGGTTAAAGCAGCCAAATGAAAAAGACAAACAGCAAGATGTTTCATATAATGAAAGATCCTGATAAATATATTAGGCAAAAATATCTTTTGAATGTATCCCATCTGGTTCTCTAAGATAATATTGTAGCTCTGTTAGTTGGAAAGATACTATTAAATGTAAGGCCTCTTTCTTTCAGTAACAAAAAGAAAAACAGGTTTCACTTTTTTGAGTATTCTGGGTAATTCAGCGTGTGTTATTTTGGGGGATTCTTTGCAACATGTCATTGTGTCAAACAGAAAATTGAGGGGCTGTCATTTTCATCAAAAACACATCATTTTATTGGAGGAAAAGAGAGAACCTGGATGTGGCATTGTGCAACAGCTTTCTTGTGTATTTGTGTCTAACCTGACAGACCCTTAGTGGCTTGAAAAACTTTAAAGATGACAGTTCAGGAAAATGATGGGTGTCAGGCACAGTATATGGAGGGGAAAATCTGTGAGAACATTTGGGTTTACGTGCCAGGGATATCTACTAAGGCCGTCCTTGAAAGTGAGCAAGTGTCTTCCTATGTTTTAATTTTATTACCCTCTTTGTGGCAATCCGTCTCCTGCTTCAACCTGACTATGTAAACCAGGAGAGGTGGCAGTAAGTTGAAGAACAGGATAATACTGTCAAGCTGTCATGAGACGACCTTCAACATACCTTCCTGCTTCTCAATATATAGTGGGAAGAAAAAACTTTTTTGCCTTCTCTTTGTCCAGTGGGTTTCATCCTCTATTTTAAGTGGGTAGCTTGGACAGACTGATTTATCCATCTCCACACTGAGTTCTTATACTCCATTTTTCCTAGGCCTGGATAAGATTTGGATTTTAATATGGCATAAGCAGCTAGTGTCTTGTGAAGGGTTAAATCCTCTCCAAACCCTTAGGTAATTTGTGACTAGACAAATACCTCATGTTCGTTGAAGTGAAACATTATTCTGCAAATTCTCAAAGTCACGGGTGATTTTCTACACTGTCAATCTAAGCCAGGCTTTAATATGATAAAGAGCTCTGAAATGTACTCCTATCACAGGTTGAACACACTATCAAAATCATTTTGATCCACTTCTCCTATCTCATAAACAGCTGGCATTTGGCATGGCTGAGTGGATGGAGACATTTCTGAACTGACTTTAATGACCTCGTAGTACATCTGCAATAGATGAAACTTAGCAGTTAATCATGATTGAAGCTGGCACCTGAAACAAAATTCTCACCTCAGCTTTATGTTATGGTTGCAGCAATATCTTCTAAAGATATAATTTGGAAGCATTTCTGCTCTAATCTCAAAGGAGCACTGGCACTATAAGATAATTGTGTTGGAATAAATGGATTTACAAATAGTCTATGCTGTATTTGGATAGTTCAGGTTCAATGCTCCTACTTGTGTTTTCCAGAGAAGCTCAACTTAAAGATTTACAGGTGGCATTTCTCCCAGTATTTTTCCTGGATATTAATTGCATCAGAGAGATCAAAATGTATTAATTGCTGGGGTTTTGGTTTTTGTTGTGTGGGGTTTGTTTGTTTGTTTTTTTAAGAGGGGGTCCTTTTATTCCTCAGATTATTTCCATCCCACAGGCTAACTGATACCCAGGACTTTTTTGGCCTATTTCAGCAGCAAAGTTTACTGTTCCTCCCGGTGCTGTTATCCCACCAGTTCAAGCTCCCAGCTCAGGATCACTTACCAAGTCTCCTGGACAAGCATTGGGGCTGCATAAGGTAACTCTCAGCAGCTGAGACCATTGCATTAGGATGGCATCACTGCAAAGGGCCAGGGATACAGAGAGCTGGTGGTACCCTATGCCATTTATTCTGCCTTTTGACTCAAAAAACAGTGACTTTTATAGGTATTTTTTTGTTTTCTAAATGCCTAGTATTTCTTCAAATTATTTTATTTTTAACAACATGCATGTCAAATTTAAAGCATAGCCATTACGATACACATATACATATTTTCAGAGATTAGGTTTCATAGTTGCTCTACCTAATATTAAACCTGTCATATTAGCAGGTCTTTCATAACATTTCCCACGTGCAGTGGTCCATCTTCAACTTAGAAAGCAATAGTCTATCCTTACTGCTATGATAGCTCTACTAATATAAACTCTACATTGCACAAACTGATGAACACTTTATAAATGTTCATATCACCTTCTGAATATTACAGACATAAAATCACTTTGTCGTTGTTGGAGAAGTCTCTATCATTTACCATCATCATTTACCACTTTCCAGAAATTTGTTCAGAAATATCCCTTGCAATTTTAAGACTTGTGATTACCATTATCTCATTTTAGATAACTCAACTTGTGAATTTGTTTTGGCTCCTTTACAGCCATTTTGAAATATCAGGATCATACTCTGCCTGTAAAGAAACCTTCTCACTTAAACATATTTTCAACTTATTCGCTAGGCTGAACTCACATTGCATATTTTTGGAGAAAGAATGTATGTTGTTTTCATAGTAATTTTAGCCTCTTTTTCCTTTTTATTTTTCTGAAAATGTGATATACCCTCAAAGTAGTTTGTGACATTTTGAAAAATACCGACTATTTCATGATGGCATTAAAAAATATTTCTCTCCTTCAAACAGGGAAAAAAAGAATCACAAAAACTAGTTTGAAGGATGGAAAAACCTTCACAGTAAAAAGAAGTTTAAAACTTCAATCTAATTATTTAAGCAAAGGAAAGAAGGTAACGTGATAAACTATGCTTTCATCGTCAGAAAATACTGGATACCTAAAAGGCTTTTATGTTAATGGAGGAAAACATAAGACAAACTCCTAGCTGTAAGGAGAAATAAGAGAAACTCACATGGGAGAGAGGTGCATTTTTAATAGTGAGACCAAATAACTCTCATAAGGTCCAAAGTATTTGCCTCCCAATATTTCCACATTAGACCTGTGTGCCTTGTTAGTTTGTTTGGTTTACCTTTGGTATGTACAAATTATGCTTCAATCACATGTTATTGAGCTCCATACAGATGCCCATAATCAAAGCTACAGCCTGTGATAGAGCCATTCAAATAGCCACATTTTCTCTTTTTTGTTTACATTCTGTGAACAGATGACAATTCAACCTGAATATTTTACTTTTAGGAAATTTAGACTACACAAAAGCATCATCAATGTAGTCAAGTACCTAAAACTGGAACAAGCTGTAGAAACAAAGTCTGGCATCAGGCAACTCAGATCAATGGAGTGAGATAAGCAGGAAGAATGCCTTCATCATCCACAACTAAAAATGGGAAAAGCTTTAACCAGCATTGCCAAGATCAAAGAACTTGTAAGTGTCTGACAGCCTTTGGTTCTCACTGCAGTTGATGGCAGAACCTGATGGATGCTATACCCAAGAGCATTTGGTCTTAGAGCTGTAGTTTCTTCCTTCAAAATTACACCATATATCTGTGATTTTTTTTATATCTGTCATGTGAACACATTACTTTATAAAAAGGAGGTAAAACAAAGGGAATAAAAGAGCTTGCATACCTTTTTCTGGGCAGTCTGAAACAGAGCCCTGGGCACTCTGAATCTGTGCAGAGTCATCAGGAATGTGGCAGAAGAGCAAAGCAGAACAAACGGTATCTGAACTGTTGATTACACTGGTGACAATTGCTTTTATATTTCATTGATATAATGGTTTGCATTTGCCTCTCAGACACTCACAAATACAATTACAATTAAGCTTAGAATGCAGATTGTTTCACCATTAGATGGGAATGGAACTGGAGTAAGATATTGCTCAAGGAAGTAAAATTCTGGGTATCAGGCTAAGAAAAACAGAGGCAATGGGGCAAAAGCTAGACCTCCCTATAAAGAAAGGACCAAACACTTCTGAGTAAAAGTAGAGAGGAAAATGACCTTGTGAAAGAAATAATACCAGACTTTCTGGCTGCAGAAATAGCAAAAGAATGGGCAATAACCTGCACACGTTTCCTTTGAAAAAGCCACTTCCTAATCAAAGCAGGAAAAAAGTGTGTTTCAAAGGAGACCTTCAACACCATCTCAGCTGCCAAAACCTATCAATAGTTTATCTGCAAGGCAATAAAACAAAGGGGCACTTCCCTCTCTAGTGTTAGCTGATGGGAGAAGTTACCCATCTACTTCCGTTATCAGTCACTCAATTTGTGTAAGTCACAGTAGAGATCTGTGTGGTGGATGCAAAATTTCTTGACTGATGGATGGCAGCTTGCTGTCTTTATTGAGCTTGCTTTAAAAATACATGTGCATATATATACATATACTTACATGTGTGTGTGTGTATATATATATATGTGTATGTGTGATGAGTAACAAGATCCAATTAAAGAACATTACCAGTTGACAAATCAAGTACTCATAAATAGCTTGTTTCAGTACAAAGTTTGCCTGTTCAGAAATATTCACAAGGATTTGAAACGTGATTTCAAGTGTCTGTCAGAGTTTTCCTATGTGACCTTGGGTGGAATACCAAGAAAGGAATTTAGGGCCCTAAACCAGTCCTCTAGTTCCATTTTGAGATGCCCTAATGGATGTGACATATCCACACAGGGTCTTCACAAATCATGCAGGACTTAAGAGAGCCATGTAATTTATCTCTCCTCATTTAACTCTGTGCTTCAGTACCACATTGCTCTGACCTCTACCAACAATTTTCTCACCAACAGTTCACAATTATCACCATAGTATGTGACACTATTCAGCCATGATAGAGCTGTTCAGGCCCTTTAGGCACATTGACCTCTTAGTGCACGCAAATTCCTTTAAATCCTTTGCTCTTTTTTTTTGTTTTGTTTTGTTTTTCTTCAAGATGACCTGCCTGTCAAAAAAACTTCCTGGCATATATACAGAAATAAAATATTTTGATTTTCTGATCATTAATTGTTTGTAAGCAAATGTCATAGTAGAGATCACAGGTTTACTTCAGTGTCTCCTGTTGCCTTATTACATATGATCAAGTCTTGTTTAAAAGAAAGAAAAAAGCGAGTGTGGGGGAAAGCTACTTAGTGTCAAACTGAAAGCTGATCTCTAAAGCCAGACTTTTTTTCTCATATTCAGACTAACAGAGTACTCACAAAAGAATGGTGGAATGCAGTTTACATTTAAATTCATTCTAAAGCAAGACTCAGTTTTCCTTTATTTATCATGCCATAGATAAAATATTATTCTTTTTCCAGCGCTATGTCTACAATGCCTACAATGCCCCCACCTAATTGTAGCAATCTCACAGCAGGCCTTCCTCATGAATCACCTTGGAAGAAGATAACATATCTGCTGTCCAGCTCCTGAGACACAGCTGCAGCCTGCCGAAGAATCCATACAAGCAGTGCCAATAGACTGAGAACAGTTCAGCTAAATATTATATATATGTTTTTTTTAAGAATAAATGAATAGGGTATGATAATTTATTTTTCTCATTGCAGCATCTTGGTGAGAACATTCAGGGAAAAAACAAAGCAAGCAAAGAATGCTAAGTGGATAATTAAGCTTCACGCAGAAAGAAATGTATCAAGTTGCACAAGGTAAATGAGCAAGATCTTGTGGAAAAGACTGATGCAGAAAGCAAAGTCATCAGGAGAGAAGGAGCACTTAGGCTTCACTGAATGTCTGGGCACTTCCAAACCCCAGCAGTTGATGATGGTGATTATACAGCAGCATGTCTCAGCTATTTCAGAAGGGCAGTTTGTCCTTTATAACCTGTCTAAAGCAGATCCTTAGTCAAGAAAAATCTGTAAATAAGAAGATAGAACTGTGCCAGGTGGCAACCAATTGCATAGAAAATGTGTTTGATTTATGCCAATTTAAAAGAGTAGTGTTTGGATTCCAAGTTAAAATTACGTACTATTATGACAAATATTTTTATTGCAAAACAGCACTGTCTTCATCATTTTCAGATTTGATTATTCAGATTGTGTCTCTCATTTTTTCACGAAAGGCTATAATTTGCTGCTGCTCTCATTCTGCTGAAATTCAGCCCTGATGTATTCAGTGGGTGTTTGCCTGCCTCTTTGAACACTGGCTTTAGCACAGATGTTTGCTGGAACTATTGGCTTGAATCTAGTTTCGTTGACTTATTGTAATTACACTGGCAATTCTCACTGGATGCAAGATATTTTCTTCAAGCATGATAAGACTTTTCTTCCAACAGCCTCCTGTGAGAACATTCACACACTCTGGAAAGAGGTGATCTGCTTTTAAGGAAGGAAATTATCATTTATCACTCCTTACAAGGAAAGAAGACATTGTTTTTATGGCTAAAAATGCCCTACAACTCAAAGGAAGCATTCTCTGCCAGTATACCCAGGTCAAGACATATTAATACCTTTGGCCTGGTTCAGCAGAGGACTGAAGCAAGTTACACATGGAGAGAAAGTCTCCAAGCTGATGTTGAGTTTAGCCCAATGTTTCCTTTCCACACAGCTCAATGGGAGAAGACTTTCTCTGAAAATATAACCTTGCTTGTATTTCTGAAAAGCCTGAGCGTTGTGTAAGGGCTACAAGGAAAGGAGCTCGTGCATGTCAGGTTATCCATTTGATTCATGGATGAAAAAGCAAATAAAGGGATAGTTTCCATAGGGGGTTGAATGGTAGTTTTTTTGCCAACTTTGTAAGATATCTCTTGGGTCATCTCTGAAGTTTCTGAAGTGCATTATAATTGTCTTCATTGAAATATATTTGTTATTCTCAGGCCTAGCCTAATGAATTATCCAAATCCTTCTGAATGTGTTTCTCTGCTCTTTATTATTCATACTTTGCTCCCATTTGTCTTCTGCAGTGAAAAATCTAGCTTTCAAATCCCTCCTCCAAATCACTGATCTAAGCCCATCATCTTTGTAGCACATAAAACACGTATCAGAATTAATGGTCAAAATCATTCACTATATGCTGTACTTCATTTTGCTGTTTGCTAACTTTTGGATTTACACATATAACAATGGTTTGAATTTCCTAGCCTAAGAAACTGCAGATGTGCAGCAAACCTGAAGGTGACAGACAGTAAGATGTTGCCATACCTCCTCACAAATGGCCTGGGATCAAAACCTGCCTCTGGAGGGTAAAAGTCTGTATCAGATTTTTGTAGCAAGGGTGTATCTTCATGCAAGTCAGAGTTTAGAGTTCAGGTAACCAGTTCTGAAATATGCCTGCCAACCTAAATTGTCTTCCACGTGTTATTTTCTCAGGCTTGGAAATATGTGAATGATTGATAATAAGAAAATGTTTGAAAATCCCCAGCCCTTTTCTCTTCCAATTTGAAACTGAATTTAAATGGTGATCTGATTGTAAAGTGCTGGAATAGAAATACATGGATGAAAATTCAATATCTTGCTCAGTTACACTTTTAGTGTGTGACTTTGAATAAGTCACTTAACCTATGCTTTGCCTCATTTCTCTGCATGGATAATAAACCTGGTCTATCTGTAAAACAGGCAAAAAGATTAAAAGTTAAAATGAAGTAATGACAGAGTTAGGTAGACACTCTTCCTCGGAGGAGGCCACTGCAGGAACAAAGTCACCAACTGGCAGGAACATTCTCAGAGTAAGACTTCAGGCCAGCAGGTAACACACCTTAAGAAGGAAATGGGGGAACCCCAGGTATTTCTTGCCATGGACATACAGGCAGTACAGATGTTTTCTGACTCAGCCATCTGCCTGTGTCTGCTCTTGCAACACTCAGAAAAGGCTAGAAGATAGGACATCCAGAAATCTTTCCTGAAAGGGCCCTGGGATTCAACAACAGAAGAAAAACAACCTGAATTCTCAACTTCTACCAAGGCATGTTGAATGTGCAAAGCTAGTTCTCCAGAGTACCCTAAGCTTGAAGCAACTCCAAGGGCCAGGTTTTCCATCTGTGTTGAACAGAATCAAGCAGTTTGGAGAGTTTGTGACATAAACTTTGCCATCAAATGGCCTCTAGCTTCCTGTCTATCAAGGCCACAATAAGACCAGACACACAAAATACTTTCTGTGACAATAAAAAACACCCTCTGCTACTCATACAATGCCATTCTCATGCTACTTTATGTTCAATTCCAATTTGCTTCTTGCTTCAAGGACTATCCTTCCATTTGAGAGAAGTTACAAAAAAACCCATGTAGAGTGAGTTGCCAATTAAGACTAAGAGCAGGAAAACACAGTCCTTAGTGCCATTTCACAACCTTCATTCTGGTAAAATGCAGCTGCCACTTTTAGTCACTGCCTTTCCCATAAGTCTGTGTTAAATATTAACACTTAGGTACAGTCTACCTGATCTGTGTCTAAAATACAAGGGCTTGCAGCAAGGAGACTTCAGAAAATGATAGTAAATGAGCTATAAATAGAGGCCATGGAAAAATTCACAAGAAAAGCATGTCAGGCATTCTCTAGAATATAACAGAATGCTCTTTTTTTTTTAGCCTTTCATTTGAAGTTAGTTCTGCTTTGCACTGGGGAAAAGGGGGTTGGAACTAGCTGACCTACAAAGGTCCTTTCCAAAAAAATTATTCTACACTTTTATGATTTGTAACTTTGCCATTAATTTTTTTAAATTAAAACAGCCTGTGTGAGAGAACACAGCTACCAAGTTATTTCACCAAGTCAGGCTGCAGCTGCCTAATACTATACTTTGTCAAACATAACAATATATAAGTACAGTTGGTGAAAGTTATTCTGTGTTCCTGCTCACACTATATGTGATATAGCAGATAAAATCACATGAAATCTGTAATGAGATTTGTCCCCATTATTCTTCAGGGTAGTCATCAGGGGTTTTTGAGCTATTTCTCTTCTGGTATATCTTTTGTTCCTGCAATTTATTACAATTTCATATCATTATTTTGTTTTGTGAATGTTTCATCAAAGAACATCTCTGTGTGATCTCCTTTTCTCCATATAAAATGCCTGAGTGATAGTTATCTATTTGTGCTCATTTTGCTCTTTACTCCTGCTCTAAATCTTCTCTTCTTTGTTTTACTGTCTCCCAGTTGTTTGCAAGAAGTTAATAACTTATCTTAAACACCAAGGATTCTCTCTCTAGCAAAATTAAGTCACTTGATATGACATGTTCCAAAACAGAAAGCATGGCTAAGCGCCAAGATATCACTGAAAAAGAAGAGAGGGTTGATATCTGCCTCTTACTTGTGCCTCTAAAAATCTGCCCTGGGAGGCTTGGAAGCATTGCAAGGTCAGGTCTGATTGCATGTGTAGAGTGTGCTGAGCATAAGGTCTGGGTAATTCATATTCATAATTTCACTTTTCAAATCCTAAACATACAAGTCCTGACTAAAATTGGCAGACTGTCTGCCTCCAACACGCAAGGGAGATATATTTTTTTCTTTACAAGTGTTGGCTCTGTCATTTACTAATGTAAGACTGTGTGTGATGCTTTGTCAGTCATTCTCTTTTACTTGAGGTGCTGGGAGAAAAACAGCTTGATGATGAAAATGTTGAGACCAAACTCTCTGTGACCTGCAGGTTCATTATATTGGTGCTAAAGAGTTTTAAAAGGGAATGTGGAATCATTAGTTTCTCTCGAAAAATATGGCCTTTACACATTTATAGTAAGCCTAACAAAACACTAAAGTTTCACCCATACTGGAGCCTCAAACGACTTCTGAAATCCTGCTGTTTAATAACAGTATTGCTATTGAACATCACTGCAGTCAGTGGGTAGAGAAGAGGAGGTAATATGTGCTCCTGGAGACAGCATGAAAGAGCAGGTTAGGTTGGGGGCAGGGGGAGGGAAGGAAAGGGAAAAAAAAAAAAAGAAAAAAAGAAAAAACAAGGAAGGAAATAAATCCTCTTAAATATCTAGTATTGTTCTTATTCCAACAGGCAAATGTGCAGGATCAACTTCCTGGATGGGGAAGCTATGGCTTCACAAGGATAATCCATGCTCAGGTCACAGCTATTGAGGCTGACATTCAATGTAAGAGGAAGCTGGAAAGCAAATGGGACAGCGACAATGATCACAGCCTTTCCTTTCACCACCATCTGCATTTTAATTTCCCTACCACTGTCACCTTTGCACAATACTACAGTCCTGTAACAACAGCATGGCCAAAGGGTAATTAACTCCACTTGACCCCAACTGAACTGCAAGGCTGGGAGGGTGAAATGATCCTAACAACCAAGATCCCACCACCATACCATTGGATTCAAACCCCTATGATCATTAACCTCCATTCTGTCCCCCAAATCACCACAGACAGCAAAGTTTTTCAGGCTTCCAGGTCCCCCAGAAGCACTATTAACATCGTAAACATCAGCATGTTGAGCCACCAGACTGACAGCAGCTTCCCAGCAGAAAAGGAAATCTAATGTATGTTGACATATGATGGGCACGGGAGCTGTGGTGCAGCCCTTTGAGGATCACACATGCCATTTTCTCCCTTTCAGAACTGTTGAAACAACAGACTACCTTTGCCCAAAATGGACAAGTTTCAGCCAAACACTGTCAGCTCCTCTTATTATTGATAATGCTTGACAGGGCTGAGCTTTGTTTGATCTTTTTTTAGTCTTCCTGTGCAAATGGAAATGGCACTTTTTTTCCTAGTTGTTTTTTCCACTCCACACTGCATACAGCTGGTCTAAATGGGCAAGAGGTACCAGTCTCTGCATGAAATACCAGGAAGACAGACATGTAGCTAAGACTTTGTAGAACTTCTGGATTTTTTTTTTCCTTTTTACTTAAGACAACCAGCAAACCCCAGAGCAAAATAAAATTCTGTGTGGGCATCCTCAGATCAGACATGAAATATTCATGCTAATGCAGCAACCTTCTGCTGAATTTTGGAGGACTAGTTTATTTATTTATTTACGTATTTGTTCTGATTTTTTTTAATACAGTTAATTAGGTCTACCAAAGACAAAAGTTAACTTGTTTACCTGTAGAAGCCTTATCCTCTATTCTACAAGCAATTTCATCGTGTTCCTATTACTCTTCGTTAGAATTCAAGCTGTTCTCCTGAGATGGTGGAAGCAAGTTAGCCTGACAGGCAGTAAAATGTTTGCGGACACCTAAGCAGTCATGTCCTGGAATAGTTGTCACCAAAAGCAACTTTAGACGCAAGTGGATGCCTAAAAATAACCTTTTTTAATATATTAAAAAAAATAATAATCTTTTTTATACAGGAGTTGAAATGATCACAGTTGGAAACTACATTATGCCTGAACTCCAGCTCCCGTCTGAAGCTGAGCCAAAGTGAAAGCCTGAGTTCCAAGGTGCTATTAAATACTAGCATGACGTGAAAAAAACTTTACAAAATTTCTCTTGGCAAATACTGTACTTCTCATGAGATCAGATTGCTACTTTCTGTTTTCTGTGCTAAAAACATCAAAATGAAAACTATCAGAAATGAAGAACTGAAAATAATTTCTTTCTATTGATCAAAATTTTTGTTGCTGTTATCTTTTACCATCAAAACAAAGAAAGCACCAGGCAAAGACTTGGAAAACGTAATTAATTTGTACTGGTAGTTCTCTGTCCAGTCCATAGACAACTTTCATTTAGCCTTTAAGAGACCATCAACTGTGATTTCACAGGTTCCACATAAGGCACATACATATACATCCATCATCAGAGGACCCTGTGAAGAATCTGCCTGCTTAGGTTTGTTTCCTCAGACTTAAATTGTTTGGATGATATGGTAAAGCACTGAACATCTTCAAATGGCGATTTTACTGTTTGATTCCTCTGTCAAATGGGAATTTATCTTTCACTCCCAGTATGTCTCATCTACATAGATCACAATTGCTTTAGACTGTCATTCAGTGTGTGTGCTCAGAGTCCAGGTGCAGGAGTGGTGGGATATTTCAACTGATAACACAATGAAAAGACTAATAGCAGTAGAGTCATGATAACAATAGCAATTTCTGACGGCTACAGAAGAGAGCCAGGATGAACAAGGATGAAGGCCAGTCTCCTTTTTTGACTGACTCCTGTAGAACACTTCTTGGTAGGGCAACTATCTGGGTAACCTTGTCCTGATATCCTTTGTAAGAGAGGAAATTAAGAAAGAAAAATAAATGTGGGTTTGGCAGTTGAGGTTATAAAAATGCAACAAAAATTAGAATTGTGCTTGATTATATCATCCTGTGGAAACTGACAGCCAAGTATTGCAGATCTGGTCATGCTTCTTTCCTGTGACACCTTACATGAGCTTTGACATTTCTGTCTGTCTCAGCTGTTTGGACACACAGCAGTAAGCATCAGAGCTGAATGATTGAAGTTCCCCTTTCCAGACCCTGCCTGGTGAAAAGCATAAAAAAGGACGTAATGAACCTTTTTGCTCTCCCACCTAGAGCCCTGGGTCAGGCAGTGTGGGTTACTACTAGTAATAACTACATCAAATTGTTTTGTTTGTGGTTGGTTAGTTTTTTTAATTTAGTAGAATCTGGGGAGTGGTGACTTCAGACTGAAGACATGATGTCTGACAGGCTGTTCATAAAGAGGATCTCCAAGAGGGCAATAAGTATCCTCTGTGGAGGAGCTGACAATGGAAGCACCCTGGATGTGTCTTTAATATGAACTTCTATAAAAAACAGATCTGGCCAGAAATAAAGTGTAGGCTCAGCAAAGTCCTTCACATTTTTAGCTTCCTTGCAATGAAATAACAGGAAGGAAGAAACAAGTTGTACGTACAGAAAACCTACCTGGAATTGGCATAAGGACTTTATAGGACTGAAGCCAAAAACCTTGGATATTAACACCCTGCTGATTTAATGTTCAGTCAATTGCTCTAATAAGCAGTGACCTTCAAATGGTTGCTTAGTTTCTCTCCGTAAGCAAAGCATGTAGCTCCTTGCCTCCCCTGCCTGTCTGTAAGGTGCTGCAACACTGTTTAGGTTGGAAGAAAATGTTTGGGATTGGAACTTTCAGAATTATTCTGACCTTGCGTAAACCTGGTTACTTCAGAATTAGCTGAGTTCCTAAGGATGCTCATAATTTGCAAGGCCACTTTTATGTAAACCCCATCTGTCTCATTTATAGGACAAATGCTGTTGCAAATTCAATGATTGTGTGCACTTTTTCTGTATTACTCAACCGTATAAGTCAGCCTAAGAATACAATTCTGGAAGGAAGGACTCAAGTGATTTTAAAAAAATTTCCTCAGTGGGGATAACAGACACAGCTTGTCTTTTGTCACATAACAGCTTACAATTTTTCACAAACGACTAAACTGAGGTTCTTAAAAGTGCAAAGTGCCTCACTGTGCTATATACAAAATGCCTACATACTTTGGGGCAGCTGGGTTTAAGTCCCTCAAGCTGTTCCTCACCTATAAAATGAGTTAATAACATCTTGCCACTTCAGCAGAGTGATTGTGGTATTGTATCAACTCACTGGTAGCCAGAAGCAGTTCATTACTGCCCTCAGGTGTGAAACCAGCTGCAGGCACAAAGCCACTGCCATAAAGGAGTGCAGCTGGAGCAGTAACACCGTGTCAGAGACTGACAGCTTATGGGGGCTGTTAGGTGGGTGGGAACACTGGCAGCGTGGGAGGGCAGGAGGGAGAGAAGCACTCGGGGAAACTTGTGAGGGTTCCTTCACTTTATATGAATACCAAGTTTCTAGGTCAGGATTCAGAGCACAGTCTATAAAAAAAGGAAAGGAACAATTAGTATTAAAGCTCTGAGTGGAGAGAGTGCTAATACTAAGTATGGAGTTTTGGGGTTTAGATCAAAAGCTAAATAGTTCTGCTGTCTGTATTTTTTTTCCTTTGTCCTGGCACAAAATGCCATGCTGCACTATGCCTTAGCCAAAAACAAGTGTCCTAGATGCAGGTGAAGCTCTCTGATAGATAGTTTGAGTTGCAAAAGTATTTTCCTTTTACTTTATGCAGGGAAAATGTTTCCTGGCTCTTCCAAAAAATAACGGCCTGTCTCAATTATTTTTTTTCCCTATAGTCATCTCAGAAAGGATTGTTCTTTCTTTTTGGCTAAGGTTCTTATAAAGAGCCTCTAGGGGAATTTGAAGGGCTCACAGGCAAAATGGAACATCTCTCAGCTTAAAAGCTGGTACAAGGAATTTTATATTCTCCCCATACAAACATTGTGCTCCTGGACTGAGCTAATGGTCACTGTGTAGCTTTGAGATAAAAAAAAAAAAGCAAAGGAAAACCNCTACCTTTGAAGAACAAGACACATAGGTATCCTGGCTATCAGCAATCCTTGAAGCAAGTGATATCCTTCCTTTGCCAACTATTGCTATAGTTCCTTTGTTTCAGCTACAGCTAATTGAAACGTTGTCTGAATGTCTTTGCTTTAGTCTTATCCTTCAGAAAGAAGTAAAATTATATGATAGCAACCAGAACGCTGTCACTTGAAGTTTACAGCTTCACCATAGTAGGACATGAAGTTCAGAATGCAACTATTCTGTAAAAAAAAAAAAAAAA
>VXBX01004433.1:461476-541770 GCA_013400415.1 Scytalopus superciliaris
TGTGATAGATATATATAGATAGATAGATAGATAGATATGTATATATGAGCCGTACCCAAGAAGCATGAGAACAAATTAACATTTTATGCCACAGTTTTGCTACACTAAATTGAGCAATTTTCCAGGGTTAGGCTTATTTTTGAAATACTAATATTTCCAGGCACATTACTATTAATTTATAAGTGTCCCTATAATGTAGAACATAGCACTAATTAGAAATTTCCAAATATCAAAGGAAAAATCCTTATACTTTCTGAAGATGGATGGAGGATAGCATAATGCACAGTTAGGTAAAGTTTATTCTTGCATTCAAAGGACTAGGAGACAGCTTTCTCTCTTACTTTCCATGATTTCTGACAAAAACTTAACTGTTTAATCTTTTAAGCTGCCTGCAAAATGAATAATATATATATAAATGATTAATGGAAAGACTTAAGTATTTAGTCATTTACCCCTCCCTTTCTCACTGTTAGTAGGTCAGGTGCAAAAATACTTTGCTTCGGAAAGGTGTCTGAAAATTAATTTATTACCATTAATTAGGCACTGGTAATGAAATGTAAGAGTGGAGTACAAAGAATTGCTGTTTTCCTTCTTTACATTCATCAGACTAAATTGGATTAATCAGATTGGAAAGGGTAATAAAATATCAGAGCTTGTTCTTATCTGTCTGCTTTCTCCCATTGGTTATAAATGAGTACACTGGAATGTTACCTGCTGCTGTGAGGCATCGACATTTGAGGCACTCTGAGATACCTTCTCATTTCAAGGCAAAAAATGATTATGGAAAGATCTTATTTTCTCACTGAGCTCCACTGCTGGGCAGGGAAAGGGAAGAAACAATTGTGAACTGGAGTAATTTCAGGTTTTTTTGTTTGGTTGGTTTGTTTTGTTTTTATTTTGTTTGTTTGTTTGGGGGGGGTTGTTTTGGTTTGGGTTTGTTTTGTTTTTTGTTTCCCTGTGGAATCAGTGGCTGTGGAATTTGGAAATTTTCTCATAATCACCAAACCTTTTTTTCTCCTCAGCCACACACCTGACAAGTAAAACCTACATCCCAACTTGCCTTGCCCTTTGCTATGCAGGAGGGTGGGCAACGTTATTCACCCTGCTTTGGTTGGCTGCTGTGACCTGCGACTTTCCTCTCTCACCTTGAGGGGTGGCATCACCTTCACTAATGTGTTGTGAAACTGTGGTTCGGATCGTGCTTCTCACCTCTGCCTTCAGGTGCAGAAAAAGATGATGCTACGCCCAGAAATGAACTTGATCTGTAAGAATACCAGAAGAGAGCTGGTTGTCATATGAGATCTGAATTACTTTTTTTTATTTGACCCATCTCTGCTCAAAAGAGCCCGCTCACAGCAGTGAGAGCTTTCTCTCTGCCTTGACATTTGGTCCTGTGTGGTTGTCTTTTTATACACCCTGTTTTTATCACCTGTCTAAAATGATTTCCAGCTTTTCAGTTTTGTGAAGAGGCTTTTCCATATATCTTTTTTTCATTAAAACATGGTGAAACACTTTAGACGAGTTTTAGTCATAGTTTTCTTCATTTCTGTCAAAGATGAACACAGCAGAGTAGGATTCTTTTCCAGTTGTTTTCAGTAAGCCCTTTAATTGACAAGAGGACAGAGGCATATGAAGACACACAGAGCACACCTGAAGAGCTAAATATACCTCCAGGATCCCAGAAACTCAATGGAGACAGACAGGTATCTTCAAGGTGGATGCACAGGACCACAGTCTATGCAGTCCCCAGAGAGAGCAAACAGGCTGCATTCGTCCAGAGAATGAAAATCAGTTGCACAGCCAAGTCTACCTTAGATCACAGTATATGTAGAACCAGGTTTTCTTCCTACAAGTGCTATGAAAAAGATTTCAAGTTTAATATTTCCTCAAGGACTACAGCTTTATAAGTACTTCCCTAACTGTTTTCTCTCTCCATTTCACACACATAGCACAGAAAAGTAAGTAAAAGCCTCATTCTTGCATTCTCCCTCCATGAATACATCCTTGAGGTATTTTTCCTAATGTTGGTGTTCCTATCTCCAATCAGGTAACTCAGGAGACATCTGGCTACACTTCGGGGATCTCCAGATCTGTGCTACTGCGTTAATTTCTGCATCCCATGTTCTTTGTCTTTCCATCACAATTCTCTCATGAAAGAGAAACTGTCAATCTTCACAGAAAGCTGACTGGCTCCTTCCTGAACACCACTGACCTTCACCGAGCCCATGGCTCTTGCACTTTGGGCAGTACATAAATTTTTTATTTTTAAAATGTTTGGTCCTCCCCTTCCCTTTTCTTTTAACATCTCACAGCAGGCATGAAACTCTCTGAGACGGCCAGCAGGAGGACTGAGTTCATATAAGTAGAAAGAAAGGAATAACAACTCATGTCTTCCTGTATCTGGGATGGAATCCCTTGAAGATGCAAAAAAGCAATATTCACTTCTAGCATGGAGGGTTTTTTCATCTTTATATACTCTTCATGCTTCCCAGAGCCCTGTTTTGTTATAAGAATCAATGACGTCAAGTTTGTTCTTTGGTCTGAACCTAAACTGAGATCCAAAAGTCTTGAAGTAAGCATTCTCAGTAAGAGCTATAACTTCAGCAAGCCAGATTTAAGCGAGGTGAACTGAGCAGATCTTGTTCTTTGAAAAAATAAATACATTGTTTACCCACAACAAGTCATTAATTTCATTTATTTCCACAAACACATCTGTGAAGTCACAAAGCAGAAAATCATATTTGCTGTACCCAAAAAATAAAAAAAAAGAAACTAGGTTAAAAACTGATATTTTTATCACCTTTTGGGGAATGAGAATTTCATCTTTAAGAAAAGTTTTCCTGACAGCTTCAAAATACAGAATCTTCAAAACTGTTAGGAAATTATTTTATTTCAAAGATCTTTCAAATAAGAACTCCTTTGAATATTTGAAATTCTGGCAATAAAGAATCTTGTTTCTTAAATATATTGCTCATCTGGAACAAATCAGATCAATTATAGAAGACACCAGAGTCAATAGTTTAACCAGCACATTCCTAAGGCCAAAAGACTGTCACAGTCATTAAAATTTGCAGAGAAATTCATGCCATGATTATTTTATATTGAGCCTATATATTCAGGATGATACAGGACCATTTCTTAAAACAAAACTCGCCAACCAGATTAGAAGTTCTGCCAAAGAATACAAGCTTTTTTAATCTAAAGACTTCTAGTAATAAAGAGGTCAAAAGACAAATTATACTGTTGTCTCATTCCCGGTTCAAGAAATTTTCATGTTCATCAAGCCCCGGTTTTTAGTTGCTACCTCTTGCTGCTAAATTATAGCCGGCTGCTCTCAAACTTCCTTCTCCCCCAGAGGTAAGTTGTGGTCCAACAGGATCTTCCCCCTGAAGAACCCACATTCCCTCTGTGACATGGTTGGAAAGCAAAACCTCAAGGTGTTCTGGATGCCATAAACAGGAGCAATGCTGCTTCCCTACCCTGAGTCACATCCCAGTTCCAGCGGGTCAGGGGCCCTCAGTTCCCTGGGGACTGTTGCAACAAGACTTCAAACTGTCATATTCCATGTCAATTGAGCAAATAATCATAATGTGACCATCTCACATGTTTTGAAACACTATCTGTTCCTCTTCCTGATGTAGAAAATGTTTGCCACTGAGTTCAAGTCAGCCTTTCTTTGGGGAGGGAGGTTGTCAGGAAAAAATGCCGACATGAATAAAACTGGAACAAAAACTAATATTAATTCTTCCCAGTCTCCTATTTCTTCATGTATCTGCTCATTTCTCTCTGTGGGCTCTCCTGTATTGTTTTATGAAACAGCATTTTCTAACTCTAAAGAAAACAGACTTGGGGTTAAGTGTTGGATCATTGTCTCCCATGAACTTTTTCATTTGTACATTGTGCCCTCTAGAAATCGAGCCTTGGAAGTCCCAGACATTGAAATTATTTTTTTTTGTCTGTGTAATGTGTGTTGCATCCTATTATAGTAACAAAAGACACACATTTGCTTTTATCTGCACTATAGAGTCAAAACACCACTGTTCATTGTGATGAGCGTCATCAGCAGTGGTCTCCTGCCAGTTCTCCTCCTCCAGATTCATATTCATTTGTTAGGTCTAATTAAAGACCCATGGTACAAAGAAGCTTAGGGCTGCTTTACATTCAAGCTTCTCTGCTTTTGACTGATAGCGCACCTTTTGTGTGCAACATTTTAGGTTTGTGTAAAAATGTCTTATAATGACAGATTGCTTTTGTACTTGCTGGCTACTGTCCATTTAATTTTCATTATACATTTCATTGTATACTTCAGAGAGAATTTGCTAAAGGTTTGCAACACCCCAGATTTACAGTGGGATTTGAAAGCTCTAGGGGTGGATGGGAAAAACCTGATATCTTCCATCAAATTATCCTACAGTAACATTAAATAAGGTATGGAGCCTGAGCAAATGAAACTAAAATAAAAGATAATACAACTCTTTCCTTCTTAGCAGTCTCATCTTCTTTTCTTCTCTACTATTCCACAAGAGAAATTCCAAAGAGTGGAATTACACTGTGTAAGAACTTGGAAATTAGGCATGACAGTCACACTTGAAGACCAACCTGCATTCTTTCCAGGTATGTAATGTTCTGGTGATTCAGTTAAAGCCTTCTTGGGACACTTCTTGAAAACGTGATTATGGTCAAGGCAACCTAGAAACTCACTGTAGTCTTTCAGTTCTGCATTGGCCACAGGCATCAGAAATAGCCATGAGCATAGTGTGGAGTGTTACAGGTTCAACAGCTGTTCTTTGAAGAGGTTTGGTTCTCTTGGAACTGCATCTTTTAAAAAAAACCAGTGCAGTTGAGAAGGAAATCCATATCTATTGCTTAAGATTTTTTTATTTAATCACTTACTCAGTGAACCCCACCCTGCACAGGTAGAACCTAACTCTGAAATAACAAGGGAAAAGGGTGGGTGGTTTAAATCTTCCAAAGGAAAATATCTCTTTGTAAAATTTGGGTGCAATTGTCAAGCACTGCATTCAACTCCATTTCCCCAATATCATTAAATCAGTAAGAAGTTAGTTGTGGGAATTGGAAAGGACTGATGAAATGCTTTGGCAGGGCTGAAAGTAGAAAAAAAAGTGGTTTTTCAGGAAAGAGAGCATGTGTTTGCATTTCAGCTGCTCCAGTTTTCCTTCTGGCATCTCAGTTTAACCTACTGATGAATGTGTGAGTTTGTGTTAAGACAGTAGACTGCAAACTGAACAGTTGAAGCACAGGTGTAAATTTCCTTCTGCTGGATCTGCCACGATACTAGCAAACAGCAACATGGGTTAGGACAATAAATTTTTCCACCTTAATTCCAAGATTCAAAAGAGTATTTGTTTCATGTTAAACCTTTTGCAGAATAAGCCAAAGAATAAGTCCATAGGCTTTCTGCTTGTGTTTGGAGTCCTGGAGAAAATGAAGAAGTAAAGAAGATTTTTGGTTTCATTTTAACCTCATTGCATTATTGTGGTAGTCATCCTGATAAGGACAGACCTTTGCCTATAAGGCAAATCAGAGGTGAGGTCTGATCACAAAGCCACAGGCATTACACCCCTTTCTAGGGACAGCAACTTACTATATCTGCACAGCAACAGGGTCCCATTTTCCCAGTAAACCATTAATACAGTGGTAAGATCAGTATTAGTCCATTTATTATATCAAGAATACACAATGCCATGTCTGTGTACCATATGGACTTGTCTAGAACTTTGCATTAGGTACTTCAATAAAGAGCATTATCCTGGCATTGGAAAGCAGAGCAGACATGCATTACCAGAAACTATATGTTTCCTCTGCTGTGAAAGTGTGGTTGCTTCACATCATACTTGGGCAACACACTCGTGCTTCACTTTTTGTTTGTTTGTTTTCAGCTGATTAAAGGGTTGAAAGGAAACACATCTGCTTAGGAAAAGATAGATTTATTCCCACAGCAAGTTCTACATCAGACTATAACCAGTTTGTATTTTTCAGTGGATTAGCCCTAAAATTTCTCATTCCAAGATGAATATTTCATCCAGGCAGTCTTTCCTGTATAGGCCGAGACATCAATATGAAAGATTTTAAGCTTTTAAACCTTAAAGATTAAACTATTTTAGTTTTAAAGGTTTTCAGATTCTCCTCTTATTTCAGTCAGGAAGACATTAGGTACTATTTTATGGGATTCTACTCTGAAAGAATGGCCACTTGGTTCCTTAGAGGCCACCAGTGTCTGCTCATTAATTTTGTTGATAAGCATTAAATATGTGGTTGTCTTATACTAACCAAGACAATCAGTTCTTGCTCATGATAATGTCAGCTTGACTATAAAATCACTTGATTTATAAATATTTCTGTTGTACAGCTGAATTTAAAAAATAGCACACTCAGTGCCTGCTGTCCATACTGTAAATAAAGCAGAGCACAATCACTATGATAAGAAAACCCTTTTCATGCCCAAATGCCATATTTTCCACTAATTTATTTTTTGGTACCTCTTGTGAGTTATCTCACCAATAAGTTACAAGCCAGACAAGTTACTCCATAAGATTTAGAAAAATCTCATTAAGTTTTTTAACAGAAGTAAATGTCTTCACAGTGATCCTTAATTTCTACCAGGAATCCACACTGTTGGGAGTCTATCTACAACGGGACTGCAAAGTAAAGTACACTTAACTTTGTTGTGGGTACTAGTCTGTGCCCTCAGAAACCCAGGTTCAACTCCTGATTTTGCCACAGGTTTCCCACTAGAGCTGGATTTGGAACTAACCTCACTGCCTTCCAGAAAAGTGTTCAGCATTGGAATATTGATTCTTTTTCTCTCCTTTTTTGAACTAAGACTTCTTTAAGTATTTTATATCAAGTGGAAAAATTTCTAATGATTTCATCTTTACCAAGGGAATGAGACACTGTAGTCTAGTACCTGCCATGCTCTGCTGAAAGGAAGACTTCAGCACAAAATCTCTACTGTGCAAACCTTTAATTACTTCAGATAAGGCAGAAGAACCTTTGAGTAGGTGAGACTAGTCACACATCCAAGATAATTCTCTCACCTAAGTATTATATTAGGAAGTGTCTGGCCCTCACAGAAAGTGGCAAAATGAGTGTCTTGCTCCCTCAGCACCGTGAATGGGCAAGTAAAAAGACATACTTGTTGCCAGCTCATGAATTCAGTATTTGCACACAAGAAAATTGTTCAGCTAAGAATAGTAAAGTGTCATTATGGCCGAATCCAAAGGCTTGTTCTTATCTATTTTGCGATTCCCTATATCTAGAGACTGTAAACATACATATGGAGACAAAGAAGGAACTGGGATATGGCACCATAGCCTTGGATCTTGCTGTGTGGGAAGCTGACTTTGGAAAACTTAAGGCAGTTGTAGAGATGTCCAAAATGCACCACAACCCTTCAGCTGGCCAGTGATCTTCTTGAAGGTTTCCAATGTACTATAAACAAACTAAATGTATTCCCAGGCTGTTTTAATATTAAAAGAAGACAAGTTACACAAACAAAGGCTGCTGTTGAAAGCAAGAAAGTGCAACCAAAGACATGTAATGTAGTTTAAAGCTGCTTTTACCAACGGCATGCCAAAAGCCTTTGGACTCCTTTAGGTCATGGTGATGCTCATAACAGCGTCTCATCCAGAGCAATGAAGACATATGGGTGCAAAATGTTGTTGGAGAGGAGAATAAGTCCCTAAAATTATACATAGAAGGTGCATGTAAAAAATTATGAGAAGAGGATCCCTACAGATAAAAGTGGTCTACCCTCAAAAGACACATTTCTAAAGCAATCGTCCAATTGCTTTTTGTCCCCCTGAGAAGGAATGAATTTTGTCTGCTCAGATTTCAAGAAATAAACACAATACAAACCATATTTACTTTGACAAGTTGGAAATTACAAGCATCAAGGGTCCTGCCTCTGAGCTGTGTTTTTGCAAAGCTTGACATTTTTTAAGTTTCAAGCAAGCACTGATGAAGAACTAAAGTGGAATCTATGAAATCTCAGGTGAAAGTGAATGGAAAACTAGGTGGATTTCAACCAGCTCTATCAACCGTCTCTTCAGTTCCTGGCAAACAAGGAGTCTGAGAAGACAAGCATATCACTAGCAGTACTTTTATTTTCATTACAATAACTCTCAGCTTCTTCAGTTTCAACAGTATTAAAGTGGTAAGAAAGTCTGAGGAATATAAAGCTGTCCACAAATTGATTTTTTCCTGTCATTTTCACTTTCATCAAAATGAAAACAAAGCATTACTTGGAGCTTGAAATATATATACTTAAAATAAAAGAACTTTGCTTAGAAATGTCATGCTGATGCGTTGTAGTGTGGAGCTTTTCCTTGTCTCTAAAGTCCCCTTCCATATTGCATCATGCCTGAGCTATTTCAATAGTGCACCAATTTTGAGCAAAAATAAAATACTAATGGAAAGGAGACACTCCAACTTTGTAATCTTCTTCAGATGCTGTAATTTAAAACATTAGAAAAAAGAATCAAATCCCAAAATATTTTCCACAGGGAATTTTAAATCTCTGTGTCCATGCTCCTAGAAGACAAAACTCAGACTTCATACTCTTGTTCAGCTTTCTCAACTAGATTCTGCCTCTTCTTCAAAGCATTTGAAGTCAAAGCCTCATGTTGGGAAAAGATTTTTCTTGTGCATGATTTTTTTCTTTTTACAATATTTCTTCTGCCTCAGCACTTAATAGCAGCTTTGCAATGTTGTCCATACAGAAAGCGTGACCAGAATATGATGATAAGTAGGATTCTAAAGGATCTCAGTTCAAATTCCTTCTCTGCATGACCCTGTCTTGGGGCTTGAACCTCAAATTTTATCCCTTAAGCAGTACCAGTTAGCTTGCAGGCTACTTAAAACATCATGTTTTTATTGTGCGGAACAAAAGGAGCATTTATCCGGGAAAATCTCAGATAACTGTACCCACATGGTCTTGATTATGGTTTCTTGCAGTTTGTGCAAGCCTGCTAGTGCACAGAGAGTGTTACCCAGCCTAGTCTGGATCCTCACACCAGACAAGATCCATGCAGAAACTTCAACACCTGTTTTCCTTCAGCTTTCCCTTTAGTGCAGCACACAGTAATTTACAATCCAGAGCATGAAAAGTGATGTCATAGGGATTAGGTATCTAAATCATTTTCTCAACCTAGTTTTCACCTTGTATCACCTTCAATGTTTGGCATGTGCATGCTCCCCTTATTGTCCTATGATTTCAGCTAGCAGCAGAGAAGGCAGTGATGTCTTGTCCCTCTCCCTCCTGCCTGAGCACTTGCTTTCTGTAAGCAGGCAGGAAAAAAGTCACAGGTGTGCTACTTTCCAAAGTCAGGTTTTCTGCACAAACCCCTCGAGAGCAGAAAGCCCAAGAGCAGTCCACCTCATTCCTACAGTTTAGCTGCTTTTGCATTCCTAGGGTGATTCTTGTTTTCATGAATCATTCCTTAGAGTAGAAGAGAGGAGTTTAAAGAAGGAAAGATTATTTTAATCTGTTGGCAGTAAACCCCTTCAGTCAAGTTAATTATAACAGTTGCACCAACCTGTGGAGTAAATCAAACAAACATGAAAGAGAAGAACATGCAGCCAAGATAAAAAAGGAACCAGAAGATGCACTTGTCTTCAGTTTGCCACTCATGTGCTTTGATTTGCCATTCTTCTCAGGCATTTTAAGTTTTCTAAGACGCTGTGCTCACATATTCTGACAGGCCTGCTAATTCTACCAACTAAGTGATGTCTGTTTGAAACTTTGGACACCAAGGTAAGCAGACCTGAGCACCCGCAACTTCTTTTAAAAGTATTCAGAATTTTTAGTTTAACTGTGTAACAGATATGTACATGTAATAGTGTTTATTTATTAATATACCTTATATACATAAACATATACACATGTATGCATGTGAAGACATAAATATATATGTTTAGTTACTTCAAAGGCAATGAATCAACAAATGCAAGGAGGGTCTTTGTCCAAACTACAGAGAAAAAGATGCAGGTTATCCTGGGAAAAAATAAAAGTGTTCTCATGACATTGAAATAGAAAATTCAGTCATTTATTTGTAAGAGTTTCTACCATCTGCTATTTCCAAAACACAAAATGTACCAGAACAAACCAAAGACTTGTTACTTGTGTGACAGTAGTGCTAGCTACACAAAATAGACATTTATATCTCAGACAACAGCCCAAATGGTATGTTTTCATGTACTGAATCAAAGAAATTCTACAAGTATGTGAGATAAGCATAATTTTTATACCAATTGCCTAAACTGCCCTTCTCAGCACTAAGGCTTTCAACAGTAAAACTGTCAACATAAAAGCATCTAGCCCCAGCCACAGTTAGTGTGAGTAAACACAGGTACCAGGTACTACCTTGTCTTCTGGTGTCATAATAGTTGCATCAAAAATTCTGGTGAAATGGCACAAGCCTATTGTCTTAGACTCACCACATTAGACCTGCTCCCTTCCTTTTTAGTCCATTTTAAGTCCCTTAATTACATGATATACCACAGTGCATCATGTCTCATATGGGAGCAAATCCCATCTTGTCATCAGAGATATATTAAAGCAAAGGGCAAGAAAGAGTGAGAGTGATGGCAGAAGCATCCAGGCAGGTGCAGAGAGGAGTGACTGAAAATCCACAGGGTGATCAAACTTGAGAGGGCTGTCTGACAGCTTTATCTGTCCACAAAGGAGATGATGGTTTCTGAAACAAGCATGCTGAGTTAACTTTGTAGTCAAGGAAAATTTAATCAGTAAAATTAATGGAGTTTAGAGTACATTTATCCATAAATGTCTGATTAAAAGAAATTCCCATTTGCATCTGCAGATTGTGATGGCCAACTCTCTGCGGAGACAAAAGGCATCCTAACATGACTAACTCACTTCCAGTCAGATGAAGTCCACCTGTGTTTTGCTGGTGTTATAAAATGCACAGTGCACATGCACATCTTCTACTCCATGCTTTGGCAGGCTGTATCCATTCAGATTCACAAAACATATCAGCCATTTAAGCACCTGTTCTGCTCATACTTGAAATATTTAAGCTGTTATTAAGGTTAAATGTTTTACATTTGCAGTAGTGTTGATTTGAGGCCCTTGGTGCTAAAACAAGAATGGAGAGGGAAATCTGTCTGCTCTTCAATGTTGTCTGCTCTCACACTGTATTATATCTCTCATAATTTTTGGCAGCACTTGTCCAGCTTGTATTGTGAATACTACACTTATTTACTCTTAGAGCTGCGAGGAATAGGTTAGATATTCCCCTGGATAAATGCTTCTAGATGAAAAATAATTTAAATCTATCTGACAGGAGGGGAAGAAAGATTATTTGTGGTTTTGCTGGCCAGGATGCAGTGATCTCTTCTGCTGCAGAGAAAGAAAAAATAAATATGGCTTGTCCTGTAAATTTTCATTCATACTTGTACTAAATTTAAACTCTTCTTGCAAAAAATATGTACTTAAGTAATTGAATGAGAAGTTTAATAAATAGAGTGGTCTAAAGAAAATAATAGAGCAATGTTTAATTAATACCTGTAACGCTTCAGAGTCAACACAATTCCTTTTTTTCCCTTTGCTGTGAGACGATAGGACTTTTTCACCACAACTTACTCCAGACTCCTGTATCAGTAAACAGCAGCAGAGAAATGTATCTGCTGAAAGAAAGCTCAGCATTATGCAAAGAGTGATAAACTTCTCAGAAGGTGTTTACAAATGCATTCAGTGAAACAGAATTTTAATGAATTGTGCCACATAATCTTGTAGTTAATGAGCTGTAAAAGCCTTTGTCAATTATAGTGACTCAAAACTAACTCTTTTGGATTCCAGATCAATAATGGGAGTCCTTTTGCACATTTTTATTTTTTAAAGGAAAATTAGAATCTAGGAAAAACAAAAGGTATCTTTGTCATATTCAGCATCTCAGAAACATCCCTCATTATTATAACAGAGCCATATATATTCTTGTTATTTGTAAAATCAACTCTCAGTTGCATTAAAAGAAACAAACCTTCTGAGATCAAATAGCACCAGTATTGTAAAATGCCAGTGGCAAAACCAGAAAAGACTAATGACTTCAATAATAACTAGGGATTTTTTTTCCGCAAGTTATATTAAATTCAACTGTTGTGCATAATTTCTTAGAAAACAAAACTTATCCTGCTTTGTGTTTGCTATCCACCATAATTACTCTGTGGACAGCTAAAGACTCTCTGAATGACTGTTTAATCTCTTTGTGTCTTATTTTAAGTGAAGGGTCTGCATACATTTCTTTTTTTTCAGGTGAGGTCACTATTCCTGCCTAGGAGCATGGCATTATGACAAATCAGAACTGCCACAGTTCCCTGGGACAATTTAATACTGTGCCCAAATAGTTCCTGTGACTCTCTATCTAGCTAGTAAAGTATTCTTTTAAAAAACAAAGGTTTGGCTCAATATTTTAAGGTCTTCAAAATCTAAAGGACATGAGACTAGCATTTATCACATAAAAATATGGAAGACAGTTTCATTGCCTCTGATCTTCAATTTGTAATGTGACTTTTTCCCAGTATGATTCTACTTTTTTCTCCTCTAAAGGTTTTTTTTCTCTTACTCGTGCCTCAGTGTGGAGGCTCCATTAACAGAGGAACCACATAAAAAGTAATTTCAAGGAAAAGCCTTATAAAATGTGAAAAATTAAAGCTGTGTTCAGATCCCATTAAGAAAAGAAATTGCCTTGAGGCATCCACTAAATATGTGAAATCCATTTCTGCTGAAGGGCTTCAGAGTTTATTCCTCTCTTACAAATGCAATTTCACAGCAAAAGTTTAACGTTTAAACAAAGCGAAGCAGGAATTTTTCCCAGTTAGCGCCTCTTTTCCTTGATTGCTTCCAGGTCACCAAGTGCAAATTTACATGAGAATCCGAGATTAAATAAATCTCAACCAAGATGCTTTAAGGGCATTTCTGCTTGGGAAGACTGTAAACCAGGAAATACTCTCAGTATGGAGGGTTTACTGTTGTTATTATTAGTATTTATTTTGCTCAGCTTTATGCAGAAAGCTAGAGAAGGCTGCGGGGTTAACATCCCTTTTCCTTTACTGGGTAGTTTAAGCTCCCTCTGACCTTCTGTTTCTGGTGCTGGAACCTCACATATTTCTAGAGCAGCACTCTGGTTCATCTTCAGCTTCACAACCCCACACACAGGATGAAAGGAGCAGAAAGGGAGCGGCCACCAAGGAAGATGTCCTGTCCCTGTTGAAATTCACCACTGGAGAGGTGCATCTGCCATGCCCTTGTGGGGACCCTAGCCCAGTTTAGGGGGTGTGAGGAGGTAGCAGCCTCTCAGCCTTGCTGCTGGAGAGAAGCTCTTTATCCAGACAGCAATGCACTATCTACTTATGCTCCTTGATTGAAACATCCTGCTTTCTCCAATAGCTATGGGACCACGTGCTGGTGCCACCTCCTGGATACAAATCCTTGCCAACTGTGATGGGTTGGATAAACCCCCAAAACTTAGATTAAGGCCCTAGTTTAGTTAGGCCTGAAACCAAATTTAGCAGGCCCCAGTTTTTGGGCCATGGGGCACTCCGTAGATTCAGAGGGGCAAGTATCACCTGACTTAGGTAACCAAAGAGGTATTTCATATCATCTGACGTCAAGTTGAGTATAAATCTAGTGGGGGAGATATCCTCGCTCTCTTGCCCTCCCTTCTCTCCGTGCGGTGTGGTGGGGAGGACTCCCTGCTCCCTGTTGCTGCTCCCAGAGCGACAGGCCTGGCTGCTTCCCTGCTGAGATGCCCACAGCAGTTCTGGTCTCTGGGAAGTAAATACTTTTGTTTGATATTGCTTTGCTGAGTGCTCTTTCAGAGAAACGTGTTTAGTTTTGTTTTGTGTGGGTTTTGGGTGGTGGAATCTGTGTGTTATTGGGGTGGACAGCTCTGGATGAAGTTATTGTTGGTTTTTTCCCTATATTTGTACGTATATGTATTGTAACTTTCCTGTAAATATATGTATATAGTTTTTTTCCAGTTTCAGTTTTTTTCCTTCCCTCCTTTCACTGAGACCATGCAGGTCCTGGGGGGGTTTGGCATTTTGCCAAGGTCGAACCCACGACACCAACACAGGCCAATGAATCAGGCTCTTTTAAGTGGCCTCAAAACAATATGGTAATGACCCTGTGTTAACTTCAGAACATTACTCCGTAAAAATCCACTGTATCTTGGGACAGGAGAGCAGGTGGGAAATCAGTTTTCTCTACTTCCAGACATGAGATCCTGGTGTCTGTTGAGCAAATGTGCTTTGGCCCTTCCTCAGCTGCAGTTTACTATCCAGCATCTGAGGGTCTTTCTCCTTGCCCAAAGCAATGTTGTGTGCCTACTCACCCCTGCTGCCCCGAGACAACACACCCAGTCTGATGGTAACTGTTTTCACTATGGTCTGTCCTGCAGCATGAAGGATGCCTCCAGTGCTGCAAAAGGCTTCAGTGGTGAGAACTAATAGGCTGTCTGAGTGTGCTCCAGAAATCACAAGTGGGAACGTGCCTGTAAAAAATACCCAGAGAGGAAGAAGTGAGTTTTTTCCCTTGTAGTTTTCTTGCTTAGTCTTAATTTCAAGGTAATGTCTGGAGAGGAGAAATAGCATCTCTGAAGGGTATTGGGGACACTCTTCTAATGTAACAACCAAAATTACTTCAAGCTTAATGAAAATTCAAAATATTTCTAATCCAGCTAAGATATATGAAAGAGCCCCCTACCCTCTGGCATATTTATTATGCGTTGCTATTTCTCAAATGGAACTCTACGGTAACTTGTAAGCCCACTGGCACAAAGCCTGTCCTTCAGGAGCTGTATGGCAGCCCCCACCCCACCCCGGAGTTTATGGTAACGCAAACTAATTGTTGCAGGGTCTAGATCATGACTGTTGCCTCTTACCACCCTGCTTCCAATGCAAACATCCAAGAGATTTCCTTTCACACTTTAAAGTAAATTAGAGGGGGTGGGGGCAAAAGCTTTTCTAAGCATAACAGTATTGTTTTTATAAAACAAATGGGTTAGTTCTGTAAATAGGTCAGTGAAAACTGCTAATGCAACACCACTAAATCAAAGCACTGAGAAACAACAAATTATCAGAGTTATCAGTTCCCCTTATAACTCTTTTGCAATACATATACTTGGCTAATATTGTCCCTGTTCACAGCTTCTGAATAGTTAATTATAATGTGGTTCTTTCTACATAGTTTTTCAATTTCTTTCTTGCTGAAACTACTGGACTTTTTCTGACAGTCCCCTGGTTTCTGAATTTCACGTGTTTCTTGGGCCTGAATATTTTATAATGTACATGAAAATGAACAAATACTTATATTCTTAAACTGCCTGCTGAGCATTTATTTTTTGCTCAAGCTGTTTCTCAGTTCCTTCACTCTTCTACTTAACAGAAAATGCCAGTAATTGTTATGCATATTTTCTATTACAAGAAAAAATTTAAGGTCTCAATAACACATCTAAAAATATAGCACAGGTCTGTAAAATTACTACAGATTTATCTCACCATAACTGACTGCTTGATCCATTTTTTGGTTAGATGAGTAAATATACTCCTTGGATTTTCTGTATAAAATTACTTCTAAGCCAATAATGGAGGTACATTTTAATTAAGCCAAAGTAAAATATGTCTGAGAGAGCCCCACATTTTTACATCGGTTACAGATGAGCAATCCTATCAAAAGATATTGAATTCCACTGATGCTACAGAGCAAAGGTTCTTCCCCTGTAATTACACTCTAGAAATTATGTTTGTTGAAAAATCTAAACTGAGAACTGGCACAACACCTAAAACTCAGCTTCAGTAGAAGACCTGAATGCTCTAATGTTTAAGGTAGTAACCCAGCACTTGAGGTTTCCAGCTTCAAGCCTTTATTTCCTCCTGGGTTTCTGCTGTGTGATGTTCAGTGAATCATTTAATGCCAGTCTCTTTGAGGTGTTGCAGAATTTAACACCTGCTGTTTTCAGGGGAAGTTAAGATGTGAAAGACCTAAGACATTGTCTCTCCATGCCTCAGTTGCCCTGCTGTGAAATAGAAGAGTTGCAGGGATAAGAACCTTATCTGCTCAGGTATTACAGTCATGAAAGCTGATACACATTTCATTTAAATTCTGCTCTCATTTTACTGAAGTACATATAAGCGTTTAATACTTCGTAGAGCTTCTTAGGACTTTGATAATTTCCAAAATTTTATTTCTTTAATGTTTTCTATTTTGCCTTTCAATGAAGCATTAACTAGAGCAGCAAAATACCTTCCTTTTTTACCAAATGGATTAATTTCTCTCTTCTGTTGAAGGGATTGAAATGGTTGAGATGGACTGTTACTGGTAGCCCCATACCTGGAAAGATTTCCTGACAGTATTAGGTGGTAATGGTCACTCTTCTTCATGACTTTAAGTATTCTTTTTTTTTTTTTAAATTCTTCTCTCACTTACTATCCTTTTATGAGTTCTGTATCTGCAGAATTGTCTCCTTTTTTTTGCACTTTTGCCTCCTCTGCTTCTCCCACCACCCAGCTCTCTTTGGGTGTTAGATACAGACACAAGGAATTTGGACTAGAATAGATGGTACAACTGCTGCAAACAAATGAAGCTCGCTAAGACTTTTGCTGGTAGCCTGAAGAAAATCCCACATATGGAATTTTCATTAATTTTTGACACAGAATAGAATAAAAATGTGCAGGAGCAGTCTCTTTTGCATAATCAGATCATCCTCCACTCTTTCATAACTGCTCTTGCTGTGCTGTCATCCCCACCCTCACCCCCACTCCATGCCCTCACCTCCTTGTTGATCTTCTCTTGCTTTCCACTGCAAATCCTCTCCGTTATGTGAGCATCTTTCTCTCATGGCCTTTCTCAGGCAACATTATGCACAGTGGACTCCTCCTGTCAGCCCTTCCTACTCAGTAAAATCACACCACACTCCTCTTGACAGCCTTCACTGTCAGGTTTAGTTGCCTTGCCAATAAAGCAAGACACCTCCAAATTGAATCCTTCCTGGCATCACTCTCTTTAAGGATAATAATTAGGAACCTGCACTTCAGAAGCAAAATCAGTGAATTAAAGGAACCAAGCTTTGGCCAGCGTGCTATACACAGGAATGCTGCTGTGCTTCCATCTCATGGACAACAAACTGGTAATAGCTCCTCTTTTTGTAGTAGCCACATCTTAAATTAATGATAACAACAAAAATTAAATAATAACAATATAGTCATAGTAATAAAGCAATTATGCATATAGATAGAATCAACGACATAAAGCCATTGTTGTAACTATAGACTGGGTGTGTTTCCCCAGCCCACAACAGTGACAGAAGCCAGGAAAGAAAATTAGTTGTGGCTACCCCTCAGTTCATTACTCCTTCTTCACTCCTTCCATGTCTCTTGGGATGTGTAGTTTTTAGACCTGATGAGAAAGTCCCTTCAACAGTCTTCACAACCTTTTTTTTCGTTTTTTTGAGAAAATCCCCTAAATATGTCTTTCAGATGCTACCATAACAAGCATGTCTCAGCAAAAGGTCAACATAGTTAGTGACATCTGATAGAAAATGTGTTTGGTTTCATTTGTAAGAGATAAAGCACTTGCTATTTTGGAAATCAGACTGCTCACACAAAAAAAATAGATTAACATGAATTTGAGCATTTAAAAGGAAACAAGCTCAGAATAGTAATCCTTCAAAACTGGTGCAGCACAAAATGGAAGAACATTTGATCCCTCTGTGCTAGAAAGCCCATGTACCCAAGGGGACCTATTACAGATAAGCATTAATTGGTGAAAGTCTGGGAGAAACGTTTGCAGTTGCAGAAGATGTTTGTTGAGAAGATGGCTGATTTGCATAGGCACATTGCTTAAGCACTTTGTAAATGACATTAATTAGTTATTTTACTATTTAAATTACCTTTAATTATTCCTGCATGCAACAACTTTTGGTGCATCATCCTATTTGTTTGTACCAGAAAGCATCCATCAGTTGAATAAGAACAAAGCTGAAGGAAGAAAAGCAGGACATTTCTCTTCTACTTTCATCTCATCTTTCCTAGCCTGATAATTTAAAAAACCTTTTCCTCATTTTCTTTCAGACTTCTAATGCTACTTGTTTCAATGTTACCAAGTTATGATTATTACTCTTTATGAGATAGAAATTGTCTCAGCCTGGGTGATCTTTCTGATGTCTTTAAATATACGCTTTAATTTTCACAGTTTTACTGTTTTGCAGATATCTCTGTAGTTGTCAAAATTCAGCTGTGTGACACTGCACCCACAAATAGCAACAGAACATATAAGTAAAACTGGGAAAAGGGAAAGATGGAATGAAAGTTGTTCTCCAGTTTACAGGTCAAAAAAATAAAAGACAGCAACATCTAGTAATTTCCCTGCAACACTCATCAAAAAATAATTCCAGGTCTCTGAAATACCATGAGTAAATAATTATACCATGCCTATCATGGTGAGGCTGGGCTCACTAAGGATTCTAGAAGCTACTGTGCTTCAGCAACAGTAGATTTCCAAACAAAAAAGTCAGTAATATTTTTATTGTGCTAAGGTAGCAACGATTTAAAATTATCCAGAAACTAGAGACAAAGTAATAACTTCCCAGCTATGTGACTGCCATAATAAGGCCAGTGTAAGCCCTCTTCCAATTAATTATTTTTTTACCATCACTATTCTCTGCTTAAAACTCATCTTTGACACTGTGTCATTTGGAAACTCACGGTCATCCACACAACTTAATCAGCCGTATTCTTGTGTCTTGCTTGCCTAAGTCTAGTTTTAAAAGTTCTTTGTCTTCTGGTTCTTCCCTTAGGAGGAGATTATGACCTTCTTACTGTCTTTCTGTAAATACTGTGCTTCCCTGTCTTCTTGCCATGCACTATATTTTGGGATGATCATATCTTCTAAAACAAATTAAGCCACCATTCTGTGCCACACTTATCAGGCATATTAGAACAACCTACATCTCATTCAGACAATGTTTGCTGTAGGTCTTTATCCAATGTCTCCATCTACACGTGACCTGAATGCCAAATATCTAGAGACTGATCAACCAATACACGTAACAGTTAAAAAATAAAAATTGTACATACATCCCCAGATTCCAGGAGGCTCCCAGTGTCCCCTTCTCACATAAAGAACTTATTGTACCTGTCCTTATGGATCTTTGACCTGTTAGAATCAAAGCTGGATATCCAGAAAGGGTGACAACTTTATTTGACATAGCTGCTTTCTTCTTCCCTCTCCTCTGCCACAGAAAACTTCTATGCTCAAAGTCTTTCTTCACTTAGCCTTTTCCTACGTAGTCTCTCCTTCCCTCCCAAAATGTAATTTCCAGCTTCCAAACAGCCCTGAATGCTAGTGCTCAATAGCTGCTTGTTCAGTGATGACACCAGTAATTTCGTGCTTCCTCTCAGGCAGTGTCCCAAGCTTTGAAGCAGTTCTCTGAAAATATCCCCAAATCCACGTACTGGTTCTCCTTCAGTTTTTGCCTTTTGCGCAAAACACAAGGAAGTTTTGTGAACAAAAGCAAGTACACAGATCCCTGTAGTCCTGGTCCATTGTTCCTTGCTGCTATGCTATCATCTATCACACACAGTAATTACACTCTATAAACAGTCTTTCAAATAAACAGAGAGTTTTGGGGCCTGACTCCATTTCCATGAAAGTCACTGGTAGAGATTTTTCTCAGTCTCCAGATTAGTATATACAATTCTTCTTGGAATTTTCAAAGAGCAAATTCCTACTCCTAAAATTTTCAGGAATACGTGCTACTACAAATTATCATTATATGTATATTATATGACCACCCTCACATATGTAAGAACTCTGCTGTACCGTGGGGCATATATTGCCACACACTAAAAGACAGTTTCAGTCCCAAAAGGCTTCAGACATTATTTTTCCATCCCACAATGTTATTGCCTGAAGGTCTTCACCAGCTCTAGCTGTGATCTTCCATTCCACACACCCCTCTGAACTCTCACTGGGACTACCTGAAGGAGCAGAGCCTGTTAGGACCAAGGTTCAGCAAGCTCAGACCTATAATTTGCAGGGTTTTCCTCAGTGCTGAGTGGAAATAGCGAAGTATGAGAAGTGCCAGGGGTTTTAAAACTAATTGAAGGTTCTTAATTGAAATGAGCAAAGACAACTTATTCATTCATCCATATTCTACCAGAAAAATTAACTGCACACAGAATTAATTTATGGCACTTTGTTTACATTTAAGTATAAATGAATGCGAAAAATGAGTGACATGTTGGAGAAACATGAAGGGAAAAAAATCTGTATGGGAAAATACAACTGCCTGCCAAGAATCTATTAGTGCAATTTCAGCATCAGATAATAACCTGATTATTTTCAGAACACAGGAAGAGTTCTGAACACATTTCCTTCTGTGTTGTTAACTAAATCATAAATATTTTTGTGCATGTGTTCTTTAACATGCTTGTGATTTTCACAAAGTTTAAAAGTGGCCTAATTTGGAAGTGTCTTCTAATGGCTATAGTTGAATTCAATTCCACATGGCTGAAGAGTGAAGGTGTTGGAAGCTTTTAACAACATGGAACATGCTGAAGGACTGATTACAAACCAGTAAGAAAGGCAAAGGCTGTTCTTTCAAATTCCCATTTTACAGCTGCAGAAGGGAGAAACAAAGAGGCTGAAAGCTTCAAGATCAGAAGGGAAGTTGGTGGCAAAGGAAATCCTCCTTTGTCTAGACTCTCTAAATCCCAATCCATTGCCTCATAATTCTTGTTATTTAGTATAAGGTTGAAGAGAACAGCTTTCATGTTAGAAATGCCTCCGGGCACCATCACAAATTGTACCAATTCCCACTCTCACTCTGCCCTGCCCAGTGTTATGCTGTTGGTAATCACTGGAAACATTTTGCCAGTTGCTCAAAGGCAACACTTCACATGTTTCTTCATTTTGTCTAATTCCATTTTTTCTCAAGGTAGATTTCCTTATGATTCTGGTGGGTATTATCTGGAATTAGTTATTGGTGGTGACTGGGGAGTGGAAAAAGAAAAAGAAAGAGAGAAATAAGCCATGCACGAACACAACACAACTGAATTGATTTGAGGGTAAAACTTCTGATGCCATAATCTCTTTCTAAGGTATAATACAGCATCTCTTCCAATAACAGAAGTCTGAATTTGATGCTTTGTTGGTAGCACTGGTTCTAAAAAATAAGCTGGAGTCGTGTTCTTCATCATCATCCCTGAAAGTCTTCACACTTTGAGGGCGTTGATGGGATGTGCTTGCCAGAGTCATCTACATGCCAGCACTCTTAGAAGATTTTAACAGGAAATACTGAACACTGAACAGCAAGCTTGATCCTTCGAACATGAAAAATAGATGAGCAAATTAAATTTTCTG
The DNA here is from genome assembly GCA_013400415.1 of Scytalopus superciliaris. NCBI lineage: Eukaryota > Metazoa > Chordata > Aves > Passeriformes > Rhinocryptidae > Scytalopus > Scytalopus superciliaris. The sequence continues at coordinate 482,877 of VXBX01004433.1, forward strand.
GAGTAGAATTCAGGTAAAATTCAATCAACAGTTGAGAGGGTGGTTCAGTTAGTTGATTGCTTTGCTTTGGTCAGGGAAAACAGTTTAAAACTGAGTTGAGTTTTATCAGCTTTGCAAAAAAATAAAGTCTACGGTACTTAAATATATTTCTCACCATCTAATTTATGGTGGATTATTCTAAGAGCTACACATCTGTGTCGTGGCACTTTCAGGAGTATGGAGTCTAAAGACTGGAGCAGAGAATTATGAACTCATTCCCAAAATGGGAAAATGGGTGAAAGTTTGAATGCTATTCTTCATAAATTTATTTAAGTTTGGAAAGCCAAAGGTGTCAAAAAGCGAAACTATGTGACGTGTATTCACTAAAATCCTAATATACTACAAGGGAAAGATTTCATGGCATTTGGTGTGCCTGGCAGAAGCCACAAATGCTGGAGACATCCATTTGTATGGGAAGACGACACCCTGCTGCATCCCCAGAGCTGCCTACCCTGAGACCAGAGAAGATTCAGCTGTTGCTTCATTACCCTGCATCTCCCGATCAAGAACAGGGACTGGCTTTTTGCCAGGGATGTGTTCATTGGTGCTGAACTAATGGATATCTTCTTTCCAGCTTTTCTGCTAGATGGCTGCTGATTTTAAAACAGTTGATGTTTTGTATCGTGCCTCAGTTTCTCTGACTTTAATAAGAAAGTAATAAAGTTAATTTCCCTAATTGCTAGTTTCATGCTTATTTGCTTTGAGATCTTCAGGCATTAAGAACTGTTAGAGTTCAGTGCTATTATTTCTGCACTGAATATGCGAAGGCATCCCTTTGCTATGCAACGTTATTCAGTGTTTCACCATCTATAGCAGGTATACAGCCAACCAACACAACATTTAGGTCTTCAATATAAAGAACCCAGAACTGACCCAGGGCATTTCTTACTGGATGTTATTAACCACTAACAAGTCAATTTGGGATAGGTGAAAAAATGTGTTTTCTTGAAATTAAAATCAAACATATTTGAAATATTTATTGCTCGAATAGAATTTAATTTCATTTTTAGTTTGGGTTTTTTTGTTTAACTTCTGAAAGATAAAGTGTCTAATCTGAATTATGTGTTTAAGCACTTTGCCCAATAAAAGGCTAAGCATGTATTTAAACACTTTCCTGAAATGCAGCCTCTGATTTTTTCCTCAGGATCTACATGTAACCTCTTTCTTTCTCCAAGACTGAGAATTTTATTTTCATTTTTTTTATTGAATGTATCTAAAATGCCATTTTAAATTGTATCACCTTAACAGGTAATTCAAATTCATTTTTCTCTGTCTGGCAAAGTGAAGTTTTGCAAACTCTACAATAAAGCAAGCTTGACTCTCAACTACAGAGCAGTTAATTCCATTCGGTACTAATAATTAGTCAGAGGTGTCTTGGACAGTATGACCAAATAAAAGCTGTGCTCAAAGAAATCCCAATTCTCCTAATTTCAGGACTTTGATAGAGTCTTCGCTCTCGCATGCTCAAATAAATAAATAAACGAGGCCAAGGAATTCATTTGAAATATTAATTAAAATGCAAATTAAATCCAGATTGCATGGGCTTTAAAAACTGCTCTCTGAAGTTTCTATGAATATAAAGCATGTGACAAGCTACTGTTTTAAATGATCTGCATAAACATACATTGTTGAAAAACTGCTTGACTTGAAAATAACCTTACCAACACCATGAACTGTGAATAATGAGGGGAAATCTTCCGCAGCCACAGCTTTCATTACTGACAACGCTGTTTGTCAGGCTTTGCAGCATGGCGGGAGGGAAGGCGGTGTGACGTGCCCTGGCCCACCACCACTCCTGCCCATCTGTGGCGGTGGCCGGCTGCTGGCTCTCCGGGCGGAGCGCCAGCTCCGGCGGGATGCGGCATGCCAAGGTGAAACGGCTCCGTGAGGGCTGGCGGTGCAGGACAGCCCCCCACCCTGGCACCATAGCCCACCACTCTGGCACCACAGCCCCGGCATGTGCAACAAGGCCAGCCGCGCTCAGGCATGACAAATTCCTTCCCATTTGCAGCAACTGAAAGCAGAAAATACCTAACTCTTCCCTTCATCATTAACAAATGCCTTTTTCTGCAAAGCCTCTCCTTGACTGAGTGCTGCAGATGAATTGCTGTAAGAGAAAGACAAATGAAATAAGGGCACCACCTTAAGCAGAGACTAAACCAGGCATCTGGAAATCCTCTCTCCTGATATTGTCTTAATGCAAAATGATGTTGTAGGCAGACCACAATCCCTGTTTAGCGTGCTTTCAAGTTCTACCCACTCCCAAAAGCAAGCCTTGTGTCTACTGGGAAAAGGTTTGTTTTACTTCTGACCAATAGACTTTTTATAGTTTGCCTGGGCAACTACTTCTGACCCTCTGCCAAGCAATATAACCCTGTCAACCAGCCCCAGGAGCAGGCTGTGGGATGGCCAAGGCTCTGCTGAAATGGGCTCTTGCCAAGTCACGCCACCGAGCAACACAACCTCAAGGCACTTTATAAGGAAGACAAATGATGTTCAGAATACAATATAAACATAGAATCTAAGTACCTCCCCACAGTCTTGGGAACACCAGACTCTCTGGAAGAAGCTTGTACAGCATAAACATGATGAAAGTGTCCATAAGGAGGAGGAAGATTCTGCCCTAAGAGCTCCAGTGAAGCTGTAGTAAATAATGCATAGGGCCACATGCTGAATGACAAAGCTAATAAAAAATATCAAACATCTGCATGTCCTCTGAGCCTCATCCATCCTGCTTGCCAAACAGGCAGGTGCTCAGAGAAATAAGAGAATCTGACTATGGACAAGAAGATACTATCAAAATGCAAAAGCACTAGGAGATGAGTTCAGGCTACAAAGCTGCCCCTCTGTGGTATTTTCTAATCTCTAAATGCAGGACTTTGTAATGAAAAAACATTTCATGTGAATTTGAGGTGTGGCAATTAATACATGAAGTTCATACTACCCCACTAGGGGTTGCTTCTAGGAACAGAAGTTTAATACAATTTAGTTTCTGTACCTGGAAGAGTTGATCTCCCAGCATTTTTTCAGCCATTGAAACCATTGGTGTCCTTGGCCATTTCTTCATAGCTGTGAACTGTACCAAGACTAATTAATGCTGTTGAGAGATCTGGCTCAGTGGGAAACACCATCTAGATGTGATGATCTTGCCTTTAATTTCGGAGCAGACTTGCTTAAAACAAAGTCAGGTATCTTGGCACAGAAGAACCCTTTGTTTTCAGAGCTATCAGACTTTAAAGTATTTTTTCACTTAATTGAAAATAAAATTTCCCCAGAGTACTGGAGTCTGCTCTTAATGCATGTGCACAGCTCTAATTAATGTTAATTATTTGCATTCACCAAGGGGACAAGCCTATTACTTCAGGTGCCTACTTGGAATATGTTACTTTAGCCCTTCATGTGACTCCAAGTGGTACACTCAAAGGGAAAGATGCAGCTGCCTGGAAAACCAAGTGTCTAGCGCCTGAAGGTAATCCAGATTGAGTGTAGGACAGGATGTACTACACCACAAATAGCACAGCCAGGCTTCCTGCACCACACAAAGTCTGATTCACAGAGCTCGCACACACAGCGGCACAGAGATCACCGCTAGTTCATTTTCCCTATGCACATTTGGGCAGGGTGACCATTTCATCAGATGCTTACAGGGTGCACAGCCAAATGGGTCATGAGCCTGGGTACCACACTGCCTCAGCATGAGCAACACATGAGCACTGCTCAGGCTGGGACTGCACAACAGGTCAGTGCTGGATCCAGAAACAAAGCCCAGAGCTCTGGAGATCTAAGCTCAAGTTTGCCTACTCAGCTACACTTCATTTTGTGGCAGGGTTGAAGTCTCCAAGGGACGTTTCTTTCAGAGCACCAATGAAATAATGAATCAGGACAGATTTATTCCAGATGAGGAATCTGGTTCATACACTTTTGTTGTAAATAAACTGCAAAACCTGGACGTCTTCCATGTTCTTCCCCACACATGCAAGTTCATCCAAATTCATCAACCTTGCCAGCATCTTTCTAGATGGTTACTCTTTAACTAGGGCTTTATTGGATGGCTGTAACCAAATTTGCTGCAGCTGCGTGACCCTGGTTCACTTTTGGAATGGAGCATCTGTGGGAGGAAGTGCCAAGTGGGAGCCCACCTGCCAGGCAGCCAGTGGAGTTAGAAAGGACCAGTCTGAACATGCAAAATCTGGCAGGTGGCAAAGATGTGCTGTTTATTTTTCCTAATGACAAAATTAGCACATTGATAATAATCAAACAGAGCTGTGTGCAATGGGGTTTTATTTAATTAGCAAATGTCCTTTTTCAGGTATGAGCAGGATGCAGGCACTGTGCTCATCCATGCAAGCTGTCACTCACATCCCTGGAAAGCTCATATGCAAACTGCCTTCAGCTTCCTTTGTCTGGGTTTGCTCTGGAGAGGAGGTGGTTCCTACTTGCCTTTTTTAATCACGTATTCCCTTTCTGCAGAATATTATACTCTTGCTCACATCCAAGAACACAGATCACATCTAATACAATAGATTGCTTTGAAAAGCACAGTGGAAAAGGCTTTCTTCCAATATGTGCCCATGAAGTAATGTTGGGAATGCTGCCTCCTGCTATTTCTAACTATAGTACATCTTCGTATCTCACAACTGTCTGATTGAAATTGGCTTTTTCTTATTAAGTTATCTGTGGCTTTAATATTTAATAGATAGAAACATCTTACTCCTTGACTACCTTTATGTAGCAGCTTCACAGGCATGATCGTGTCTTTTGCTGGCATCCAGCTCTAGGGACCCACCTAGTAGCAGAAGTCCATAGTGGTGATACAAGCGTTCTGTGATTTTGTGTTGTGCGTTGAAGGAGTTGGTGTAGCTGTTTAGAGTTGCATCGGCCTGCCTCTGCCATATATGCAAGAGGGAAATTGGTCAACAGGCCTGTAACAGGAAAGACTTTTCTGTTGTATACTGTCCTGCAGAAAGAAGGCAGGTGATAAGGAACAGCAGTATAGACTTTAGACAAAAGTCAGTTAAAATAGTGACAGATGTTTTCCACTTACCCCTGCTCAAGGAACATCAGCACGCTGAACTTTCTTACAATGAAGTCATAAATTTCTAACTCCAACAGCTTCAGTTTAAAAAAATTAGAAAAAAAAAAAAAAACAGGTGGAGAACATTCAAGATATAAAACTCAAGTTTATTTTTTGCTTATTAATGGTTTTCTCTACAGAGAGATGCTAGCCTCAAACTTGACAAATTTGTCACCAACTTCTCCAACAGTCAGGGGTATTCAAATGTTAAGTTTTCACTCATTCTTTTATGGAGATAAGGTCCAGATGTGAATTAAGAACTCCTATTTCTTGAAACATGATGGATGGTTTGACATAAAGTTTTAAATCTCCTTTGCTTCTACTTTGAATTTTACTAATTCTGTTTTGTTCTGCTTTTTTATTATTTTTGTCAGCACTAAAGTCTTTTCTAGGCAAGCCCAGGTAACCCTCATCAGTGCTCAAGAGTTTGCAGGGTAGTCAATACCATGTTACCAGTGACAAAGTAGCATTTTAATAGTCCTTCAGTAAGGTCAGCTTGAGTTTAACCTAGGCTTGAGTTTACCTAGCTAGCCTGGCTAATTTGGAGTTGGTAAAAGATGGAAACAGGTTTAAGAGAAGAAATTAAATAGTTATTAGCCATATATCAGCTTAGGAAAGGAATGTTCTTTCCAGGGCTCTAGGGATGTTCAGAGGGGCTTGGGGGATTGTAGGAAGCTTAGCAGGGGGTCATGGTTGAGACTAGAGCATCTCAGCAGATAAACAGGCACAAATCTGTAAATCAGTGGTGCAGAGTCACTAAACACCTTCCTGATGCTGGGACAGAGGCATAGTCAATGAGATTAAATGAGTCAGTAGGAATGTGACAGGAAGGCAGAGGAGGATGTGAATAGATTAACATTGCAACCAAGGCTTGAATATTCATCATTGTAACTATTCATTAAAGGGATCAAAGAACTGCAGGTAAAAGGCTAGAAAGAAGGGATTATAGTTATCCAGGGGCATGTGACAAGATTGCAGTGGAAAACTGCAGAGTAGGATTTTGAGAAGTTTGTATATGAGCTAAAAAGGTAGGATCAAAGCTGAAAACCATTCTCATGTAGAGGCAGAGAAACTTGGAAGCCAGAGTTTGTGATAACAAAAAAGAGCAAAGTGTTAAGATACCAAAAACAAATGGCCAGAGGTAGACAAGCACACAGGGAAGATGCGGGATTGAATGGAGAGCAGGGGTCAAGAGCAGGTTGTGTGGTTGAAGGCGATAGAAACGGGAGGTGAGTTAATTCCCAAAATGAGCAGAACAGTGCCTTTTTAAAAGGGGCTAAATACAAGGAAGAGGGTTGTTAAGGGTGGAGTCAGTAACAGAGGAAAGAAAAGGACATGGAGGCAAAAACTTCTAAAAATGATAATGTAATTAGTGATGTTGGCACAGTAAGTACCAAAGTAATAAAACCATTCGTTGTTGCACTTCGGGGTGAAGGAAACGTTGCTGAGGCTACAGAGAGTTGCTTTTCTTTCATATGCAATTTCAAATGGTGCATGCAATGGGTAATATGTCCATTATCAGCAATCAAGCTTGGGGCAAGGAAATAGGGAAGGAGAAGGAAAGAAGAGAGATCCGGAACTGTGTATTTAGCCGATTTTGTCGTTCCATTTGTTGTGGAAGAGACTTTATAATAAAAATCTGAAATTACACATGTACATATACATGTATATACTTTTAATTCAAAACACTGAAAATAGTAAATCCTCCTAGAGATGGATATCACGGGCTTTGTTTAAAGCATAATCTCTATTCCTTTTGAGTTTATGGGGCAAGAAGAGCTGTTGAAATTGAGTGAAAGCTGCAAACAAAGTCTTTAATCAATCTCCAAAGCTGTTTATTGCAAGTATACTATAAAGCAATAGAGATTAATGTCAGTTTCTATAAATCACAGCAAAAAGCATCTTCTTTTTCGCTGCCAGAGTTGTAAATATCATCCCTTTTTTCTCAGATTTTGCTGTAACATGCTGGCGCAGAGGTTCTTCAGGGAGAAAGAACAGAAGCACATTGTCATGTGCTTCCAAAAGAAGTAAATTTAAAAACAACTTGTATATTTATTTACAGAACTGGAAACTGCTGGAAGTTTTAGGCACCTAGTTCCTACTGGGCAGCTTTGAAAATCTCAACCCACCCACAGAAGAGAACTGCCAATTAACTGCAGCTACCACTGGGGCAGGACCAGACACACAGCTAGCAGCAAATTGTTTTTCCAGTGCAGTCCCATAGGTTCCAGACAGTGAATCCAGTATACATATCACCATTTTCTTTCCTTGTGAAAGTAGTGGTTGAGCATTTGTTATTACTACCTAACAAAAGACATTTTTAAAAATTCCAAGGGCATATTCAAAAAATATCTCTATTCATGTGGCTTCAAGCCTATTTCATGTTCAGTTATGGCATTATACTGTAAGAAACGGATTTAGAGCAGTGAGAACAGAAAGCCATGGGATAGCTTGTGTTGCAAAAGTAAGATCCAAAATGGAAAGTTATTTCCCTACAAGAGAGTCAACATAACAGCTGGGCTTTCCCACCACTCCCATCAGTCCCTCCCATTGTTAGCTATTGGTTGAACACCTCCATAAATACCTCACAAGGAAACTTAAATAGCTGCTCTTTTATTCCTGTCCTGATCCATAGGAGCTGCAAAGCATCTTATGCAGCTCCACAGACTACCTACCTAGAAAGAGATCCCACCTTTGTAATGAGGTGGCCAAACCTTGCATGAACTGTGAAGAGGGATGCTCCCTCCTCCAGGAGGAAAGTCACAGTGTTTAAGTTAGACTGCTCCTCTGAATAACTCTTGGAAGGAATATTTCTGTTAACAATGATTGTACAGGTGTTTGATAGAAATTTTCCTCTTGGGCTGGGCACTTAAATTTTCTAGGGCACTTCAGGGTAAATGAAGTGGGCGCATAGTTTGATCTTAAGGAAGATCAAAGTATAAGATACACTCATTGATCTAATAAGTAGGGACCACTGTCAGTCAATATTTTGCATTGTAACAGACAGAAGTGAGCCTTGAGAGAAACTGTCTCACCTGACGTATCCCCATACCAGCTGGAACTTTGAAAAAGGCCATGACAGGTCGAAGCAAAACACAAATATTGAGATCTTGGCAAAATGTTCAGAAAAAGCAACATCATACTGAAATGTCTCATAAGATGCTTTCAGAAAAATTCACAAACTTCCCTTTATTGAACATAAAGTTCTGCATAGGCTGAAACTAAGAAAAATGTATTTGTATGTTCATCTCATTTCCTGAGCTTATAGGCAGAATAGTGAGGTAAGATTCCTTCATTGCATTTGGAGAAGGTTCCTACAAATCCCCCACTGATGTATCTGAATCACTTTTTCTCTTATCATTCTTGTTAAATAGCTGAGATGTTTGAATGGAATTTTCACTGGGATTCAATGCCAAGGAAAATATCACATGGATTAAAATCGTTTCAGATCAACTTAAAACTATGCCACCATGTTTTACTGAGTCCCACACCAAAGTGCAAAGCAATGATAAAGTAGTAGACTATCCAGACTGAACTCAGAGATTTTTGCTTACTGACTTTTGCTAAAAACTTTCAAGGAAAGCATATATTCATTCCAAAGGCATTTAATAAATGCTAAAATACTAACTCCATCTTAGTTAATTAAACGTAAGGAACATGGAAGTGGATAAAAGTTCATTAAATAGGTACAGGCTGATGGTGAATTGGAATACTAATTGAGCTTTTATGTGCAACAAAAGAGTTACAAATGGAAATGCACTGTTATTCTAGTGAATGCCTCACATAAAAGGCCCCAATGGAGCAGAGAATGCATAAGAAAATTGGATTGTAAAATCTCTGAGATAAAGATCAGTTCTATGAAACACGATGCCCCATTGCTTGCTTTTCTATTTTGAGAAGATTCTTTTAATAATGCCAACAAATGATGCAGTGACTGCTGTAGGTGCATTTGAAAGGTTCCCAGACAGATTAGAAATGAGGCAGTTAGATTCAGGGCTCACAAAACAGAAGGGGATGTGATGGGACCTTCATTTATTTAATGGTATGTTTGAGTATCACTGGCTTAAAAAGCATGAAACCTTAGATTAGAAAGAGTCACGTATTCTAATGCTGTTCTTAAACTTTTGGAGTGTAGTGGTTATTTATTTTGCAAGACTTTTCCCCAGTTCAATTTGTAGCATAACCCTGAAATGTATGTGAACTGCTCAAGCTTAAAGAAAAGAAATGGGACTGGGCTGAAATGAACATACAAAACATTGTTTCTGAAGACTGGAGGACAGAACCAAACCATGTGCTTCTCCCTGGTTTTCCTCCTCCAATAACAATAATTGGCCATGTGTTAGAGGAGATGCCTTGCATCTCCAAGCCAGCTGCTGAGATGCTATTTGGGACTGCAGCTGAATTTTACTAGCAACAGCAGTGGTACTAACATATTTCCTGGAAACACCAAAAAGAAAGAAATTATGGGTACAACATTTCCCACACCTATTGGAACTAAGTTTATCTAGGAGCATTGACAGCCAGTGAAGAAAACTATGGAATGGCAGTAGGAAATGCTAAGAATCTACACTGATAAGGGCTGAATTTTAAGGCATTTTTCTCTGCCTGAAGTAAATGTTCATTGTAGGGCAAATAGTCACTTTAAAATGTACTTTGTTTTAATTATGTTTTGAACCAGAGCTGTTCATATATTAACCTCCATATAGAATTCTCCAAATATTGTTATGTGGTCACATCAGATGTAATTTGAACTGCTCCCAGAGTTCACAAGATATTGAATCTGGACTTATGTCCTCTAAGTCCAGACAGTACAGTCTCTATGCATGTAAATTACCATTAAAAAGTCCATCGATCTATTTGAGTTTTTCAGCTACTTTGTAAAATAATTTTGACTGTACAGAGACATCTCCAGACAGCCTAATTTCATCTATGTCCCTGTGTCTTCAGTGGTGTCTAGCCAGGAGGAATCATTAGGCACAGGGACTCTGCTGGGATTTCAAATGTTAGGAAAATCTTTGTAAATGTAGGGAAAGCCCTGCCCTGAGTGGACTCCCCAGGAAACGGCAGACAGTGCTCATTATTGAAGGTTTTAAGAGGCAGCTGGTAGGAACATCCTGGTAAGTGTACATCCTGGCTTAGGGAGAGGGAGGAACTAGATGACCTTTGATCTGCCTTCCAGCCATATGAGATTATCATTATATAGTCATGGTGGTTTCTGTCAAAACAGCTTCAGGGTACCTCACCATATAGAAAAAATCAAATTCAGACATAAACATGAATCCTGTCAAGTCCAATTTAAAGTACATATAGTTTTGGCATTCCTGTTATAAAAATATAATAGACCTAAAATTGCTATGCCTAATCATTTAGGGTGTTATATAGATTATTCTTAGATTTCTGTGTCATATAGGAAGAGCCATAAAAACTTCAACTGGTATTGAGCCAAGTATGCAAAAATGAAAAACACTGCTTTTGGGGACCGTGTTTCAAAAATGTAGGGAAACTGTCATGATCCCATGTAGGGCAAGACAGGTGAGATCATATCTGCATGTGAACTGAAAATCTGACTCAGGGTATGCACTGAACCATGAGTTTATCACTGAAACCAAGATTGTCCCCAGACTTCAGCCTGTACTAGTAACAGATGATGGGCCCAAGAGCAACAAAAAAATAAACTAAAATAAAAATAAATAAATAAATACATACATACATAAAACCAACCAAACCACCCAAATAAACCCCAACCAGACATTTTCAGGTCTCAGTAATTTGCTTATCTACAAAAATAAACTCATGTGTTTGGTTTTTGGTTGGTAGTCTCCAGGAATTCCAGTTTAGGACTGTGCCTTGATCTTTCTCTAGATAGTGATACTCACCTGAGTGAAATTAATTTAATTAGATTGTAATAACAATCTACAAAAAGGAGGAAGGGGAGAAGGAAATTATATGTAAGTATGCTCTGGCACTGTTAATTTCCACTACTTGGTAAAAACCAAATACTAGAGATACAGCCTCAACTGAGCTGTGAAGGTTATTTGATTTCTTCATGTTCTGCTGATGGTTTACCATCTGTTGTTCTGATAACAATGCTAAAGGAATATTCACACTACTAAAATGCCCCCTGGTAGCACATCTCTCCCCATGTATTTCTCCAGTATTGTTCTTTCCCTCCATATCCTCTCCCTCACACCATCTCTAAGTTAATGTTCTTACATTTACTTTGATAATCCTGATGTCTTTTTAATTGTATTTATTTTCACCTCACTGGCATTCATAACTTCTGGCTGTGTTCTTATCAGCTCCCTGGGGAAAGTATTCCTGTGACTGCCTATTGAGGAGTTCTCCTCTCTATTCTCTGAAGAAGTCAGCCACCATTAGGGACAGAACACAGGATTAGGTAGACCACTGCTTTGATCCAGCAGTCAAATCCCTCTTGAAGCAATTGAAGTTGGCTTTGGGCAGTGATTAAATGAGGCGCCACTAGAGAAAACCTGAAGTGTTGCAGGAAGCCTTATTTGATACAGAATGCTTTTCTTTCTGAATCAGCAATGCCCAAGCAAATTCATGTTACTTTGCTGCTTAAAAAGCTATGCAACTATAAGAGCAACAGAAAGACTCTCATATCCCTGCCAATACAGATGTGCTTCTTCACTGTACTGCTGTGTCCAAGATAAGACTTTTAGTGTGCTTGTGGCTTAATGCCCCAAATGAGGTGTGCTGCTGCATAGCATGATGCTGTCTTTGCTGCTATCACCCTTTCTCCCCAGGTTATTTGCTGTTTTCTCCAGCTGCTTTTTAATGAAAAGTTTTCATCATCACCTCAGATCATTTGAGGACTGAGAAAGACACACCTATGGCTCTGGAGTGGAAAATGTCTCTCCATTTCCAAGCCGCTCACGTAGCACTGATTGCAGAGTCATTAGTTCTTTGCATTTGCAGAGGGGTTTGTTCAGCTCCATCCTGGCCCTTGCCTTCTCCAGTCACTCAGGCTTAGCTCAGCTTTGTGCGTGCCTCTCTGCTCAGCTAGTCTGAAGGAGTTTGGGTGAGATCCCTAAAGTGCAGCTTTTCTTTGCAGCAAGGCCATGGAAAAACAGCAGTGCCCAAGAAAATGACAGAATAAATTATTAAAAGCTACAGCTATCAGTCCAAGAGTTTTCACTTATAAATAAAGTCTTTTACTGACTTCAATGTAGGCAGGATCAAGCTCTTAAAGTGCATAAATGAATACACACTGAAAGGAAGTAAAAAAAATCCTTTATTTTTGTTGGAGTAGAAATAAGGCCAAAAGAAGGGGGGAAATCTGATGCTTCAGAAGTCATTTTTTACAAAAATTGATTGTAGAAGATGAGAGGGTTGATATGAGTAATTAACTCATATTTCACCAGATCAGCAAAACAATAGATTGTTTCTCTTCATTTACACATCCTTTGCCCTGAGTTTCCAGGGAGGCTTTGCAAACATCCTTCTGTAGTTCCATCCTGAGACCAGGCTCTGTACAGGGAGCTGCCCACATCACAGCTTTTAGGAGGTGTGGGGGTTTTCCTGAACTGCTGCAGACAGCAATACAGCAAAATTCAGTTTTAAAAGGCCCAAGAGGTTTGCAGTTAATTATTGGTTTTCAGGATTTTCAGAGAAATGCAGCTGCCAAAGTGATCTAGGCCAATCTCCTCCCTCACCCTTTTGCCCTTCTTTTGACTGTGTGGTGACACTATCTCTGCTGAGGATTTTGGAAAGAAGTCAAGTAACTAATGAATGCACCAGGCTACTCCTTTAGAGGACTTTGCATCTGGTCTGGGAGTTTTAGTTATTAACTCCTCTGGCAGCCCATCATTTAATTTACCTGCTACTCACCCCTTTTGTGCATCCAGAGAATAATCCAGTCCACAAGAGCCTTGCTATATAGCTAGTGTGCAGGAAATCATTGTCCTATTACCAATTTATCTAATGTAATCACTTCATTGCCTTCCTATAAGAGCTCTATCCCATCAAGAAGCTTTGGAATAATGTAGAGACATTAGAGATTAGAATTTATTGATCCTGAAGTTCATAAATTTAATGAAAATCATGATTCTCCAAAGGAACTTAATCTTCATTTGTTCTGTCAGTGGAGGTGTCAAGAATTAGTTTATGATTCATTAACCCATTGCCTACTACTTTTTCCATATTCAGCTTTTCAGGAAAAGGAAAGATACCTTGTGTGCACTTACATACAGTGCTTTCTCTTAGCTGCTGTACTGGACACACCAATTGATAGTATCTGGTTGTAAACTGGTAATGGAATGTGGTTTCTCTTATCGACTTCAGTGGGATATGGCCCAGGGTCTTCCATGACAGCATCAGTGCTGCTCACATAGACACATTTCTATTTAAAAATGGTGTTAAGAGAAAATACATATCTGAAAGTTATTTGCTCAAAGTTACTACTTGATAATAGCTTTTACATACATATATATATACATATATATATATAAACAATCCTGAGACACCAAGAAATAATTTCTCCATCTCCACAGAATCTCTATTGTTTTCTTTTCACTGCAGAGTGGCATAAAGGCTTCTTGTCCTGTAACTGGGGAGATCTGAGTTATAATCTCAGACCCACTGAGTCAAATCATTGACTGGACTCGGACCCATCATATCATCACTCTCTGCAATGGCTTCCCTGTTGATATATCAGATTTGTTTTTAAAAACACTTAAAAAATTTATTATACAATCATAGAACCATTAAGGTTGGAAAATACCTTTAAGATCATCAAGTCCAACTGCTAACCCAGAACTGACAAGTCTGCCACGAAACCAGGTCCCAAAGTGCTGCACCTGCACTTTTTAAAAGTACCTCCAGGGATGGTGACTCCACCACTTTCTTGGACAGCATGTTCCAATACTTGACAGCTTTTTCTGGGCAGAAATTTTTCCTAATATCCAACCTAAACCTGCCTGGTCACAACCTGGGGCCATTTCCTCTAGGCATAAGGTATCATTTGAGCCTCCTTTTTTCCAGGTTAAACAACCCCACCTCTCTCAGCTGCTCCTCATCCAACTTGCTCTCTAGAACCTTCCCAGCACCACTGCCCTTCTTTGGACTCATTCCAGCACTTAAATATCTTTCTTGTAGGGAGAAGCACAAAACATTAAAAGTTCTATCTAGTAGCAAGGGATTGGTCTTGCTGCTGTTAGTTCCTGCTACCCCCTGTGTAGAAAGAGAATTATTGCCGAAGTTCAGCACCTGTAGATGCTGTTCTCATCCCCTGACACAAACCCTTCCTGTTAAGAGAGGGTTTTCAGCTAGGCACCAGATACTGCACAACTAAGCTATAAAGAACTTAAAGAAAAATGAAGATACCCATGCTCAAGTCTTCTTCACCCTAATAATACGTTCCCAAAATAACTGTGTGTTTCTGTCCCACCACACGCTGCATTTCACAGGTCTTTTCTGTTTTGGATGTCTGTTATTTTTTCCACCTGATAAAACCTTGTGATGAAATCCATAGCCTTTTGAATACATTGAGAAAAATCCATAATCAAGGGGAGAAAGTTAAAAAAAAAAAAAACCTATGCAGGAAGTGTGGAGAAGAATTGTAAAATCTCTGATGTTTCTTCCAAAAGTGCTATATTTGACATTGGGGGATTTTTTTTAAAGAAAAAGAGAATCCACATAGGCAAAGTGGCTATGTGATGGCTCTTCAGGTCTGCCCTGGAGCTCACAGAAGTCAATGGAATTCTAATCATTGATTTCAAGAAACTTTGATCTCCACTTACCCCTTCACAAGGGTCTTTCTCAGCACTGATGTAAATAATGCAATGCAAAGCTTGTCTTTGACCTTCTTTTGTCCTGCACTTATTTTTCTACTCAGGAATACTCCTTCCTCTGGTGTCATGGACAACAATCACATTTAGATTCTACTATCAGGACAACCTAAAGTTTTGGATAGGAAACAGAATATCTGGGGAAATATCACAGCCAGAACTATCTAGATTTTAATAACCTACTCTCAGACTCACTGCCAGGTGTGACAGTGCTACTGCCAGCCCCTACACACAAGGAACTTGCAGTGTGATGTACTGCTCAGGCTTGGGCATGACTTCAGGCAGCAGCAAGGGATTGTTCTGCTTCTTGACAGTGTAAAACTCTTTTTTTCCTCACTAGTAGAACTGGAATATCATGGAAGAAGGGCAGCCTGTCTCCACCCTAGGCAAGCACGTCAAGAGAAGCAACAACCATGCAACAAGAGATGTGACAAATGGCCTCTTTCATTATCTCACTACTATTCTCAATTAAACATCCTCTCACAGAACTGATCTGTCCAATTAAAACCAGAAGCAGAAAATAAGAAAACATAAAGATGAAAATGGCTGAAAGTTTTTTGGAGAAAAAATAAGTATCTTGAGTTACCTTGAGTTATCTTGAGTATCTTGAGTCTTGAGGTCAATAGAGGAACTCATTTCTTTGTATATTTTGGCAGAATTAGCAAAGATAAATGCTTCTGGGAGGGCCACTTACTATACTGAGTCACTTAAGAATCACTGAAGTACTTTAAGAATTTAGCTTTTGCTTCAGAAATTGACCCCAAAAATCCTTCTGTAGAGGAAGGGTGCATGGTTGACTGTACTTTTTCTCACTTTCTTGCTTCCTCTCTCTCCCTACGTACCTATATGGGCAATAGCCCTTAGCAATTTTTCTCTAAAATTCTGCCTATAGCAAAGTTAAGATGCAGGCACAGAGCCCCGGGCACTTTACACTCTTAAGTATTTCAGCTTCACTATCCTTTTTCTAAATTGCTGTCCTAGAAGCAAGGAGTGAGAACAGCCAACATTTCAGCCCCTTCATATGCAGACTAACCACATGTTTCTGCCTGTACCTTTTTTAGAAAATACAATGTCTGTTCAATAAGTGCTTAAACTGAACAATCCATGCCAACAGTGTGCCCTTCAATACCATGTTCAGTAACCATAATTTATTTTTCAGGTCCATGCAGGGAGAAGCAGAAATGGCTAGTAAAGGCATGTTTCCAGTGAGTCGAACACCAGGAGACAGTGGAATACATGGCCAAGGGACTTCATGATCTATTTGGGAGTGGGAGGGTCCAGAGGGCATCCCAAAGACTTGGGCACTTTCTGAGCCCATTTCATTCAGCCCTGGCTAACGCTGCTGCCAGTGCTTGGGAAGGAATATTGCATTTAAGAGTGGCATGAATAAATATCTGGCAAAAGTTTGATCATCACAACCATAATCTTGAGAAGAACACTACACAGGATACCGTAAGTGTCAGAGGTGTCCTGGTTAATGCTACACCATGTTGTATAACTGGATATGTGATAATGGATAAGTTACAAGTATGCCCAAGAAGTCATAGCATTTCAGGTCTTCGACTTTTTTTTCAGAGAAGCTGTATTTGTTTCTCACTGTGAGGGGCTTCTTGTGACAGCTTGCTGCACTAATTTTTAGTATACTTTGAGACTGATTGTTTTTAGTATAACATCTCTTTACAGGACTCTGTCAGTGCAAAGCCTCTTAATGTTGAGGATTTTCCTGCTAGTGAGTTGAAAATTGTCTTGCTGCAAAGAGGGGTTAGCCTTTGCCTATAGTCTGGAGAAAGGCTTGCACAGCTATGTATTGCTGTATGTGTTTCTTTAACAATGAGTTAGACTGAGAGCATCAAAAACGCCCAGTGTCTGAACAATAGCTGTACTAATTTCTGTGACTGTTTTTTGTGCAAAACATGCAGATCCAAGAAACAAGAAAGCCTTTTTGACTGCAGTCTCTGACCAAGGCTCAAGTGACAAACTCAGCATGTATGTACATGGCAGTCTCTGGACAGTCTTTGAAGCACTTCTTATAATCAAAAATAATAATTTCAGTATTTCCATAACATAATTATTCTTCCCTGAGGGTATTTTCAAACACTAGAGAATCTCTGGAGAAAATCTCAACTGCACAAGTTGACTAACTGGACAAGTTAGTTCAAATCTTGTCAAAAACCCAGATCCTGGAAAGCTGCATTAACAGCACTGGAAAATGATGTCATCAGCACCTCAGTTCACATCTCCTTAGAATGTCCTCCAAAAAGCTGTCACAGATCCTGCACTGAATATTGTGGCTCTCACCCGCCAAAAGTCATGAGTGCTGATCAGCAAGATAGGATGAGTCAAAAGGGAAAAATGAAAATATAACAGAGTTGATCTTAAAGTGGAGATGTGCAGTGGAGCAGAGATAACTTATGTTGGGAGAAAAGCCAAGTCTTAAAAATTGCTCAGCTTGCCTAGGACCACTATTTTCCACACCAGCAACAACGGAGGAACTTGGTGACAGCTTTGTGGGTTCATCTTTTCTAGTAGACATGCAACCAAATGATGCTCATCTGTGAGAAACAATTTAGGGATAATGTAATTATCCTGCCATTGAGACTTACTACAGATCCCATTGACCCAAAGGTCACTGTAATTCCTCAAGCACAGATAACCTGGTATTATTCCATGGTTGGAAAATCATTTTCATATATATATATCTAAAAGCCCTTTACTTACTGTAACAATAAGCTGTAGTGATCTGATCAGACATCACTGCCTCAGCATAGGCAGCCTGACTTCATAAAAACACATTAAATCACTGCTGCTAGGACTATGAATAACAGCTTATGGGAGTCCTCAAGAAAGTCCTATGACCATTTAAAATGAGTTGAGAACTGTGTGTATGCTATTCTCCTTCCTGCAAGAAAAACTTTTAATTTATAAAAGTGGTTCATTGTTCAATATCCATTGTGTTTTCTTCATTAACTCCAAGGTTTGCCTCATTTCATTTTTCCACCAAAGGGGAAAAATATATTGAGCTGTCAGTGATGTTATCTATGAAGAGAGGCTGTGGATTTCATATATTGAATCTAAGCTTTACAAATAGTCAAGTAATGGGAAAGGCTTTTGTAATAAAACACAGGTAAAAGTAAGCTTTCAAAAATCAAAGGGAAAAGAAAAGTCTAAATTGTTTATATAATCAGTTATACTCCCCTGAGTTGTTGATCTGTCTCTTCTTTTTGAAATTTTCTCTTATATTTTTCCAGAGCTGATAAATCAGTTTTTGGAAACAACTGCATAAAAACAATATCTCAATTGTTTCACAGATACTGTCATCTATTTCTTGCCCACGTGAGAGGAAGCTCAAGTGTGCACACACACGCACATACTCTTCGGTCTGATTTAGTCATGGGAAAACTGATGTCTGAACTGAGCAGCAACACTGTTTGGTTAAGATCATAGAGAGTGAAAGGATTAGAGTTGGTCATTTCATCTGATCCTGAACCATTTGGCTGGGGACAACCTGCAATGCAAAAGAAAGGAGGTATGGATGCAGGCAGACTAGGAGTGAGAAGAGTGTGGGATCATTTCCATGAAAATGGCAATTGAATAAGTTTGAGTGAGAGAGAAAAATTATGCTGGGGAAGGAGGGGCACCCTGAGAGGATGGAGGAATCTTGAAAGACTAGGTAATGTATGATTATGAAGGGACTAGCAAAAGCAATTGAAAAGATAAAGAGGATTAAGATGACCAGAAGGCCTGAAAAGTGGTCAAAAAGACATTTGAGACTTTGGGGATAACCATTTCAGGACAATAAAAAAGGAAATATTGGATTTACAAAAATAAACCACTTAGATGGAAATAACTGAGGTGAAAATCAGGCAGTGACAGAAGCTGGCAGCAGCGTGGGAGTGAGATTGACAAGGGGCTTTGTGGAGAATGGCCATTGAGTAAAATGTTTCCTATAGTGAGATGACAGCCATAAAAAGATTGAAGAACACAAGTGGAGATGTGGAACACAAAGGGAACGAGAGGAGTAATAGACCAGTTCAATGACCAACTCACAGGTGACTTTGGAGCCTGTGGCACTTCAACAACTTCAGGTTATATAATAAATTACCTTGATATATTGAATTTTAACACAAGACACTCAGGAACAAAGTCTCACTTAAGTCAGTGCAAAACATGTTCCTGTGTTGGGCAGGTGCTTTCCAGATTTCTTCCCAAATGTCTTCAGTTCTTGTGATAAATGTTGACACATACCACAAAAAGAGTGCAAATTGAGATAGTTATATTACAGGTCCACCTGCCAAACTGTATAAAGAATCAATACAAAAATTAATGAAATCACATTTACTTATATGCCCTGTGTATTTGTTTCACCTCCCCAGCAGTCTTGTCTTTTCTCTAATTCTCTTTCTTTTATCTTAAATCTGATTTTCTTTGCAGCAGTTCAGCTCTAGATGCTACAGATTTTTGTTTGCTTGCTTGTTTGTTTAGTGAATAATCATCTAAAACCTCTAGAGCATATCCTGTTCTAATCTAATGTGAAATGTTAAAAGCTGCTTACCAGCAAATTAGCTCTTTCCAAATTATGTGCACACCAGATCCTACAAGTCAGATAAAATTAAACTGAAGTTTGGTTTCCACTTTGGTAGAGATAACTTAGAAACTGGCCCTGGGGCACACAGTCAACTAACTGGCTGTCTGGCTTAATAGCACAAAGCACATACTGTAATTATGCCCATCATTTCCTCTTATCCACTCAGTGCAAAATGCACACTTCAGAGATGTTTACCTGCTTTTTCAGGGGTGACGTACACCATGAAATTCTACTGGCTCTGACAGAACTGCAAGTCACAGTCTATAGCACACTGCTTTTCAGGAATGTACTTGAAGTGTTTGTCTGCTGAACATCATTGCAGTTGGTCATGTTTCAACATGAAGGACAATAAGCCCAGAGCTCTTCTGCCTTCCCAAGCTTTGTTTTTCAACTCCTTCTTAACATCATTGGAGTATCTTGTTTATTTGCACATCGGAGAGAGAATTGTCCCAGCATTAAAGGTAAAACCCTGCCTCTGCTGAAACCAAAGGCCATCTCCCATAGACCCCTGACAGCCCAAACAAATTAATTGCAGGGATAAATGCAGTAGGAGAGTTTAAAAAAGAGGAGTTTCCTCGTGTTGAGAAGCAGCCTGCCTGTTTATCACCATTCACTCCCGACCAGATAATACGTGAGAGAAAGATGAAGAGCAGGACACTGCAGCATTTCATTATTAGTGGTGCCGAGCAGCCCATAAACTCACCATTCTTGGTACCACTACATGAGTGCAAGCAATTATCCTGATCTGAATGACACTGGGCTCAGTGGAACCTTTCAATTACCACTAGCATGGGTAGTAGTAACGCCAACATTCCTTTAATTTATGCAGGTTTTGTAGAACAAGCGAGTGCCACTAATCAGACAAGGTGATTTCACAAGGACAGAGCAAATCCATATGATGTGCTTTTTCAAAGAACCAGCATGTTATCTATGAAAAAATTCTTAAATTATTTCTAATGGCTTGACTTCCTTCAAACTAGATTGTCAAAATATGCCTAAAATGCACCTGTGAGGCTGAAGCTACTCATAAGTCATAATGACTGTTTCCAGCTGGAAAAAAAAATTAGAAGTGTGAAAATTTATAATTATAAGCATTTTTTAGATAAAGTAGTTTGATTTGTAAAACTACAAGGAGAGTTTCAGAATGTAAGTTTCATTTAAGGTACACCTGAAGGGATTTTTTAATAAAGAATTCATTTATGAGAGAAAAAAATCAGTTCAGATTAACTAAATTTTAATGTGGATTTTTTTCTTTTGGGTTTGGTTTGGTTTGGGTTTTTTTGACCAGGGGTCCATGAGTTTTACTGCTTGGATCCTTGGAGAAGTGCCATTTTTATAAACAATATGTTACCACAATATGTGACTAATAAAACAATGTTGCATCATGATATACTTTTAAGACTGCTTGCCTTGTCAGTGATAAATTCAGCCTCTCTGAAGTGGAATGCAAAGCAGAATATCAAGGAAGATAGATAGTAATCAATCAATATTGTAAATCACCACTAAAATCCACAGACAGCATAAATGTAGAGTAACAGAAACACTTTTATATGGAATTCATGTCAAAGCAGTACTGCTCTGGCACCCTGGGGTTCAATTATATCTACGGTGGCTCTATACAGGATTAGTTTCTCATCTCTAGGAGGGCGGAGAGAAGGGGAGAGGAGAAGGAGAATGTCACCCAGAATTGCAAAATCTTGGATGAAAAATGCAGGTGTGAACATTCTTTCTGGAACTTTAAAGTGAGTTTAATTCAAATGAAACTATCCAATAAATAATACCTTGCAGCTGACTTTGAAATGTTTGCACTGGTGCTACTGAATTCTACAGCTGCAAACTTTCATTCTCATCATAAATGACATGCTATAATTATATTTTTTACAGGGTTCTCTATATATGTTGATTTATATTTTTTAATTTCTCTTTCATTAATATCCTTTTACTTCCTTGGGAAGATAAGGTGATCTGAAAAATGCATACTGGCTTTTTCAATGACCCCGTTTTTTTGGCGTGACAATGCCAATAATAAAAACTAATTTCCTCCTCTGATTTCTCACATGTACAAAGCAAAGATTGCTTCTGCCTGTGCTATTGCGAATACAAAGGCCATCAAACAACTGGTCTAAAACACATGCATATTTTTTCATCTTCTCTTTAAAAGCTCACTTTTTAATCCATTAACAATCACAAACAGCACACCAAGTCACGAGTGGTTTAGGTTCCCCTGTCGTGGTATATCACTGCTATAATTGATTGCCAGTTAACTTGTGTTAGCCAGCCAGTTCAGTAAGCCACAAACATTCATCTTGAGGAATAAATGTTTGCAGACTGTCTATACTAGCATTTACAAATGCATTATCTAACCAGAGTTAATTCCAGCCATCCTTTAACAGAATTAAATCTAGTATAGAGAAGAGCTCCGTTATTACTTCTCCTTGTACGTCTGCTTCTTGGATTGTTTGAATGGGTTATTTGTTACTGACAGTATTGCATTACAGACTCTCATGTTGAGGCTTCCCTGGAGCTGGCCTTGTCTGTCTCTCCGCCTTGTTGTTTTTTTTGGCTGCCATGACTGCTTTCTTGTCCGTGATACCTCTTGTGAGCCCTTTCTGAGCCCACATGTGGGTCATCTGTCTAGCACAAGTCTCTGTTTTGCCAGTAGGGTGGTCTACACTGCATGGTGTCCACATGTTGATGCACATCAGCAGCAGAACAGAGGGCTGTCGGGGCAACATCCTATTTTTATACCCTTAAATGTACCTCTGCAAACTGAGGATTAAGGAATGACTTGCAGACACGAGAAATAGTTCTTTTCCCAGACAAATAATGAAATGTCCACCTAACATGGCAGGGAGGTCAGGGAGAAAAGACACAAGACATATTCTGTTTTCCTCAGTTTTTGTTGTTGAAGATAGGAAAATGGGAAAGATAAGGATAGTAATAGGGTAATGGCAGGAAAAACATTAAGGAAGAGCAGGTAAGTCAGGATGTGCAATTTTTTCAAGTGCATTTTTCAGTAGATCTGAGAAATGGTACTCATGCTTTTGGTGTTATATTCCAATGTTGTAGAGTGCTGAGGGAGGCAACAATACGTAGTTATTGTGTGAAGAGATAACAATATGTGGTAGTGAAAAGGTAGTAATAAGTAGTCTTATGTGGCCCAAGGAGAGATTTCAGTTGCAAGCTCACTGTGAATATACCAAAGAAGCTGTGGAGATCTGTGCCTTAAAGCCAACAGACATTTACTACTGAGCCTCTGTGGGAAAGGAGAGGTTATGAAAAGCAGTACTGTGCAAGAAAATGTCTTTAGGAATGAGCAAAGATGATCCAGTGATGTGGGAAAAGGTGGTAAGCCAGGCTTGTATGTGTGTAAAAATGCCTCCAGACGGCCCCAGGGCTGCTCAGGTAGAGGCATAAATGGTTTGTGATGCTGAGGGTCCTACTGACAAATTGCCAGGAGGCTGAGTCATGCTTAATTTGCATATAAATTGCAACCATTTTTATCAAATATAAATGCACACAATCGTAATAGAGCATTTGCTTATTCTTCCTTCTTGTTTGAGAGATGAATACAAATTGTTTGCCTATAAGTTTAATATTAAATAGCTGCACCACCTCAACATTGCAGAAAATGGAGGAGGGGGAGAAGAAATTGGCAGTAAAACCTAATTTAGGGTCTTGGCAAACCAGGTCTGTCTGGCCAGTGGATATCCACATGAACCATTTGATACTTCCAGACAAACCAAAGGTGAACAAATTCAGGCTAAGAGATCTGCCAGGTTAGTTCCACAAGCTGGGCCAAAAATTCAGACCAAATGCAAAACTTAATTGTACCAGAGATTTATACTGAACTCAAGTCCAATGACTCCAGCAATTAGAGCTCCTGTAGTTCTGGATTGAAAGGTTCAAGCTTTTTTTCCAGGGAAAATTCTGGTAGTGGGGGTGTTGGCTCTGTTAATATCATTAGACTTGTAGTCACGGTTTTAAGTAATGGGTTGAACATATTGCTTAAGACACTTAATTACACTGTCCAAAATTTCCAAAAAGCCCAATTGCCCTGACCTTCTCCTGTCCTTCCTGCAGTTGCCGACTGGGGTTTGCACAATGTGAGGGCATTACTGCCTAACATTTTTACCACTATTCAGAACTGATTTCATTCACAGTGTAAACACTGTGTCTGCTATTAGCCAGACCATGTAGTCTCTGGGGTTTAGTCTTCTTTATGTTTTACAGTGACATAGGTTAAGAATATTGCTGTTAGCTTCTAATCATGCATACTGGTAATAATGTCTTCTTATAAAGTGCAGAGGGCTGTGAAGAGCCAGAAAGAAAACCAGCTGACATGACGCCAGCAGCAAGAAATCACCATTATAAGGCCTGAGGGAAGGATGCTAATGGGTAGCACTTGGAGCCTTGCAAAGGGAGCAGGGGAAAAGGCACTACTGATGGGAGATAAGGAGAAGAATGCTGTATTCATGAGCCTAGGACAGAGAAAGTTTTCATGTGTGCATAGAAAACCTGGAATTAGCTGAATGCACATTGGCAGCAACAAAGATTCTCTTTGTGTAGTGAATGAACTTATAAGACCTCATCTTTGCCTCCTCCCACTGTCACAGGTTGCTTTTTGCTACTCTGTTTTCTTTCACTGTTTGGAAGAAGCTCTTTGTCTCTTTCATTTAGCTTACAGCTAACATTTCCTTCTCCCCTGTTGTCTCTACATGTGGGTTTTTTATTCTTCACAGCCAGGGCTGTGAAGATACCACAGACTAAATCTGGCTCTGAGCAGTGTGTCCTAGCAAACTCTTCCAAATCGCACTAATAGCTTCCCCAGGTTTGTGAAAAGCCTGTCAGTTTTTTCCCCACTGGCAACAATGGAAGAAGCTGCAGCCAGATTGCTATGAGTTCAGTGTGCAAATGATGAAACCCATGTATGCAGAACTCTGAAGAGACCATCATCTGAAGTGCCTTTCCTCACTCTCCTCCCACAAAACAGTGTTCCAAAGGAGAAGAAGAAATTCAAGTTCCATGATAAGCATCATCTTTCTCAGTGTCACCTCCAACCCTGGCAATATGCTGAAATCAAAGGTTCACAGAATTATAAAGTTTGAGGTGTAGATAATGCCAAAGTAGAGCTCCGCTGGCACATTTCTTTGCCAGCTTCTAAATACCATGGGATATTAATAGCATAGGAACTGTCTGTCTATTTTCCCGGACTACCACATCAGTTGTCACAGCTGGGGATTTGGTAAAAGGGACATATGTTTTCTGGATAACATAAAATTTAAAATGTCTCTTGGAGGACTTTCTTTGAACCTGCTTTGTAGCTTTTAGTTCATTTCTTGCTTATTGTACAGCAATTTACATCAAAACTAGTAGTCAAAGATGGGTCTTGCTGTGATTTACATGCTTCTGGCAGTGCAACAAAGCTTCAATATATAAATGAGAATAAATTCAGGTATTTCAAGCACCTGCCTGAGAATCAGTATTGCAAGAGAGTGTTTCTAGCTGTGGCTTAGTCTCACTAGGGAGAAATAAATGCCACAAGCAAAAGAAGGTGAGACAAAACACCAGGAAGGGAGAAAGTTTGCTGCTCTCCTCTGTCCAAAACTGTGGGATTTAACATCCTCTGAACACCATGCAGTGTTGCTTGTTACGCATTTACACATTAAATAGTCTTAGTCTTTGGTATCACTGTAAATAGCATGATTAAATGGCATTCTACATGTCAAGAAATAGTGTTTAATACATACAGCCATGGCCAACAGTCTTGCTTTCCATCTTTCCAGAGTTGCTCCCTAAAAAGTTAAGACATTTATAAATGCAACTTGTTGCTGCATGAACAGTAAATTAGTGCTAAGGGTAGGAAAGAAAATTATATTTACTGCAGAAAGGTCATTCCTTCAAAAGAAGTCTTCTGTCATACATCTGTCCTAGAACAATTTGTTACATGCAATTTTTACATTGCTAAATTATGTCAACAGTTGCAGAGCTTATTTAAAAAAAAATAATTTAAACCCAACAGCAAAAACATTAATTATACAAAATGTCTAAATGGAGAATTGAACTTATCAAGAGAAAAAAAAAATAATCTTTAACTACAAATCACTTAAACTATGTGTGTCAAGAAGTGGAATGTACCCAACAGGCAAAAGAAAATCCCTGAGAAGGACTCTTTTTGACCTGGTTTTATCTTATTGCCTGGTCTCTGTGACCAGGCTGACCTGTCCTCCCCCCTGAGTTGCTCACTGACACAGGTGAGGAGGGGGCAGAGGATCCTGTATTGACCCAAAACATCACCACCTACAGCGATACTTGAACCCTCAGGCAGTGCTGCTGAGGTTGATTATGCATTTTACCCACACCTGTGAAGCCTCCAGGCAAGGACAAGCCTTTAGTCCCATCAGCTGTGTGGTGTGACAGGAGTCAGAAACAAGAGACCTCTTGCAAACCTGTTCTCTCTACCCTGGGGGTGACCCCACTGCCATGCCTTCTCCTCATCAGACTTTGGGGACCTTTTGTCTCAAGTTATTTCCACAGGAAGTCCATAAGGGTCCTCTGCTGTGGCTGACACCTTTCTTGGGTAGCTTTTCCAAGTGTAGGGAGCCCTTTTATCCTCAAGACCCCAGGATAGGCAGGGGACAGAGCTAAACTCCCCCTTTCAATGCTGAGAAAACCTTCAGGGTCTTTCTATTTCACCTTTCCACCCTTTGGTACATCAGTCTGAGATGATACCTCACTGATTTCTTACCCTAGGGTTGGGATGTTGAGTCCAGTGGAATCAATAGATACCAGCTGGCTGTGGGCACCACGTGCACACACTCACACATAGGCTCTTTTCCTTTCTGGGGAATGAGAAATGCTACTCTATCTTGTTGTTCAAACTAAACAATATCCCAGGCACTAATCCCATTTCTTAACTCTACCAATATAATCTCATATTACTTTATCATTTGGGGATTTGACACTGTAACATTTTTATATTATTCTTAGCTAAGTCTAGAAAAAATTAAGCCTATCTTATTGTCCGTTTGTGAAAAATTTCTTAATCCTAGAAGAATATGAGAACCTCTCTTTCTCCTAGTCTATAATGCATAAATATTTTAAGTAAGTAAATTTACCTACTAAGTAAGCCTCTGTAAAGCTTCAGTAAAAAAAGTTCAGTCAAATTACAAATATTTTCAATGGCATAGTGGGAATTAACAGTTATTATAATAGTTTAATTTTTTTCGAATTATTTTAGAGATGTTAACAATGTAAAATAACCATGAATGTTCAATCAACACAAATTTGCTGTATTTATAATTCTTTCTGATAGCTCTAAGTTTTGACTGTTATTCTAAAGTTTACAGAATCTGATTCTTTTAAGCAAATATTCTCCATGTGATATAATATTTCAGATTAAGCTTTTTGGTAGCATTGTTTTTTTGCTATTAAAACACATCCCTAGTAAATAATTAAAGATGAAAAATGGAACTTAGTAAATGCTCGAGTGAGAACATGGCACATTTTCCCTCACAGGCATGTAATAAGAAACGCTGTTTGACCAGTTAAGCAAGCAGCATGCAGAAATAAAATCTTCACAGCCTAAACCAAAACTTGCTGCAATCAATAGAAACAGACCTATTAACATCAAAGAGGTTTAGATCATCTCTTTACCGAACAAGTGCTTGTATTATTGGAATGGTTAGGGACAAAGGGAATTAGTTGTTACTGATAGGGCAGCAATTCAGCCATCTCCTTTGTCATTCTTGCAGGATGATTTGTCTTCAGGTGCATGAATGTTGAGAGGCACAAAGGCTTCTCAAAGATTCAGGATAGGTAATGTTTGGTTTCTTCTCTTTTCCTTTCCATGAAAATGAATGAGAATACTCTCATGTGGTATAAAATTTTCTTACCTGATATTTAGAAAAAGCCTCAGGTGGCAGTTTTAACTCCAGAAATTAACCTGTACAAAACTGGGTTTAGATGGAAGAAAAGAGAAGACATCAGAACAGGCCACAGTTACAGCATCTAAGTTTCATGTACAAATGACAGATCATGGCTCCTTCTGTTGCTCATGAAGAAATCTAACTTGGGTGTGTGGAGTTGTACAATGCCAGGCTCCACTAATGACACAGGAAATGTGCCTGAAGTCAAAGGGTGTGAATATCCATTTACATGTACATCCATCCACATCACTGTATGCTTGCTTCAGCACACCACAGAAAGGTTCTCAAAAGCCCTGCACAGTACAGAAGCACCACCTTTTGAGAATAAAACCCTAACGCCTTTTCGGTGCAATTTTTTAGAATTTTTTTTAATTCCCTCAATTATCTTCTTTGATTGCTCTATTTTTTTGTGGCTTCTTTATCTAAAATGTTTGACCATGACTGGGAGTTGCTTACCAGTTTACAGATCTGTGCTCTTCTTCAGCTATGGGTATGTGCAGCAGTAGTTTTTTGTCTTTGCCCAGTTTCTGTTACCACCAAAATCGACCAATTTGCTTTGACTTATTGTAGTAAGAGTTTATTGACTTCATAAGAAAGATACTCTTCACCTTGTGCTTGACTCAGTGCATTAAGCTGTAAAACTGGGGGGAAAAAAAAAGTGAAGAGTGTTTCCCTTGAAAAAGAAAATTGAAAGACCTTTTTCAAAAAAGCAGAGGAAAGGTCCCTTAATGGACTTAGACTGCATTAAACCTGCTATAAAATACTATACAGCTTATTATACTACTCCTGCCATTTTTATTGAATAAGCAAAAAAATACCCCCCAAAAAAAAAGCCTCTAAAACTTCTTAAAATCTATTTTAATATTGCCTGAGTTAACATTTAAGCAGTTTTTGGTGTTTCTATCTGTTATCTTTCCTTTCTTTTAAAATTATTTTGGTATTACTATTTTTTATGTCAGGAGCAACAGCTTCTATATAAGATGATGGCCAGGTAGGTTAGAGATTTTTCAGTCAATTATGCCATGACACATCAAAGAAGCAATATATTACAAATCAGTTCAGTGCCATTGATATTAGTAGCAGCAGAGACTTTACATGAGACAGCACTACACTAGCTGAAAGATCATACCTTGGATAAATCAGGTACCACAGCAGTAACAAGAACCATTATGCAATCCTGTGACAGGCTGTGGGGTCTTTTTAACAGTGACCTGGCAGGAGCTGGTGACCAGCTGAAAGTTTACCTCTGGGAGAGGCCATTGTCACTGTGAAGCCAACACACATACACTCATGCCTAGCACAAAATAAAGTGTAAGGGTTCCTTTTTTGCTTGAAGCCAGGCTGACTCAGTAAATAGATTTGAGAGGATGATTGCTTGTATTGTCTCTCAATGCTCCATTCAACTTTTAATAGCAGGTATAAAATTTTTATCTGATTTTCTACTTTACTCTTTTGAAATATTAACCATTGATAAATTATTAAGCTAAATATAAAGTGGTACAAATGTACATAGATTTCATGAAGAGGTCTGCTCAAGCAGGCTACACTGAAGAGGACTGCATTTGCCACCCAACCAGGCCAGAAAACAGCTCCTCTTCTTTATTTTTTTCACATGTTTGTTGGCCCAGGTATTTCCAGAGTAGTTACTTGTTAAACTGTCCATTTTTCTCAAAAGGTTAATAGTAAGGGACTCCGAGAAGTCTATGCATCCACCCTAAAACAGTTTCAGCACATTTTTGCTTTGAACCAAGCTGTTCTTAAGAGACCCCAGCAGTAAAGACTATGAGACCTTCCCCACTTGCTACTCCTACAATTTTTTGTCCCTTGAGGCCTAACTGAAATACATCCTTCATGGCCCTGGCAGCCTGATACTTTTTGCTTTATGCACATGTAGAAAAAATATTTAAATTAAATACAGTGGCTATTCTTGTGCTTTCATCTTGGTTCTCTTTTGTGTCTGACTGCCCAAGTCAGGTTATGCCCCCATAGCTTATACCTTTAAAAATTCTGGTCATTCTCTGCCCACTCTCCTGGACTCCCTTTGACTGGTCCACGTCTTTGTGGAGGGAGATGAAACCGGGTTACAGCAGCAGTGTGGGTGCCATGGTGAACTGCCTCCCACAGTGGTCCAGTCTCCCTGGAAAATGAAATCCTACATGGGAGCATGGCCACGAGACACTTGATGGATGTGAATTGCAACTCCTGAGCACTGTCCTGGCAAAGCAAAATGTTATTTCATGATCTGAAAGATGTTGCTTCATTGTTCCCTGAAAACACCAAGAATTCTACTACAAAGAGGATGAAAAATCCTATTTAATAGTCATCCTAATTTTAAAAGCTCAAGACAAAAAAGAGGAAAAGAGTAAATATTGTGGTAGCTCTTAGAGAGAGCTGTGTGCATCAGGGAGCAAAACTTGCAGGTCACTCAGATACTGTTTGTATTATGGACTTCAAAGAGACACTGCATAAGGAGGAAGAGTCTAAATGCCACAGTGAGTATTGTTTGTCCCTACAGAATTCCAGTACCTTTAGCACTATGAAGAAAAATGTAAAATCTGGCCATAAGCATATGGAAATGGTGAATTGCCTTGGATGTTAGCACAAAAATATAAGCTTTAACAATGTAATTAACACTCATACCTTGTTTTACATTTACAATGCACTTTGTGGATAAGAGAGTAACAGTGGTGCTAAAGTCATGCATGTTGTGCTTTATCAGACTAGGGGATTAAAGCCCTCCAGGTTAAATGATTCAGAATAATGAAAGAAAATCCAGATGCAATTTGCTACTGCTGTTTTGCTATAATATCAAATCCTTGCAGAGTTAACTCTCTCCTGTGCTTGTTACATTCCTTACATGTTGGCAATTTCAAGTTGCCATGAGATCGTTTGCAGCATCTCTGCATTCGTTTGCTTGGTTTCAAGAATTATGGGAAGTGTTCAGTATGAAAAAAGTGGGACTACAGATCAAGAAACTGGTGGCAGGAATCTATCTCGATTTCTTTTCCAGTTCTTGAAACAGCATCTCTTGCTTTGAGCCCACAGGACGAAGGATCACTGCATGTTAATGGGGACATGCTTGCACCTCTCTTTTGCACAGATTAGTTTTTCTACCTTTTCCTACTAAGAAAGGTAAGATGTAGAGCTGCTGCTCTTTCCCACAGCTTCCACAGATCATCCCCTTTCATGTGGCAGGGCATCTAGTTTGAAAAGTTTGTTATAGTGACAAAAATGCTCCCATGTAACTGATTCCTGGCCTAATTAAATCAAGATACAACTGGGCTGTGAATGTGCTGGTGAGAATCCAAAGCCAAATCTGAGATATCTGAGTACAATCTTTGGAAATATGAGTTACCCTTTCTGCTGTACAACACTGCAAAATTACTTCTTGAGTCAGTACTCGTCTTTACTGCTTCAGCTGAGCTGAACTCCCTGAGAGGAAAACAAAAATACAAGGTTGCTCAGAGCTCAAGACTTCCCTGAGGAGGATATCATATAATAACAGCATCAGCCAAAATAATCTGGGACCTCTTACCATCAAAAAAATTGTTTCATTGATCACCATATAATATATCACATTTTCTGACACATGTAAAATTAAATGAAAGCAAGTTATCTTTAACATTTTCTCAACTTAAAAATAAACATTTCGTGAGTGGTCTATATATACACCATATATATATATTCATATTTTGTTACATTGGAAGCAAGACAATTTTATTAACTGCTTACACAAAGGAAGGAATTTTCTTTTTGATGCATAGGTATTCTGGGAAACTTCTTCCCAGAAGTCAATAACATCACTGTATTGGGGAAATAATGGACATTCATTTGGTAGGAAAATCTCCAGAAAATTCTCTTAGAAGGATTTTCTAAAACACAGAATTCTTGAAAGGGATATAAACCCACAAACCCACATGCCTCAGGCTTTAGCACAGGCTCTAACTACCAGACATTAGAGCAGCTTCTGTGGGCAACCTTCTCCATAATTAAATACTGTGGGGTTTCCTGCACTGGGTTTGCAGGTTGTATCAGCCATTGCTAGAGACAGAATTTATGAACAATCTGGGATTATAGTCTGCTCTGGCAATACTAATTTTACAGTAGAAATAGGCACCCTTCATAAAAGTAGAGGTATATTTAACTGGGATGTCAAAATTAACTCTAATATGCTTAAAATAAGCATGATGGTTTGATAACTCTCTTAGTATTGTGTGCTCTTTGCTTGCAAATATGCAATAGTTGAGGTAATCCATCTGACTTTTGTAACAGGACAGAAGGCAGACCCAGTTCTGGCTCAGTACTTTCTCAGCATTCAAAATGCACCAGTTCTCATATTTATATGTGTGGAGAGTGCACCACAGAGGCATGCACATTAGGTAGGAAGGCATGTGTTTTTGGGTTTTTTTCTCTGCATTACATCCCTGGCCTGACATCCCTGGATATGCTCTTTTCCATCACCATGACATGCCATGTTAAAGTAATGCATTGTAAGTGAAGCAAGTGTTACCATAAGGAAATCTTTCATAAAATCATGTCAATGTGAAGTAACACATTCCATTCAGACCAATCTCCCTGATGGAAAAGGGTGCTTTGAATTAGCAGAGATTGTCTAGCTCCATGGATAATTTATCAGTGCCACCAGCTGATCTCTAGAAAAGGCTTAAAAATAACAAAAGACAACTAATCCATTTTTTTGGGGGAAAAAAAAAGATTGGAGATGTATTTCAAAAGCTCATTGGTGCTTCTCATATTAAAAAGCTTACCCCGGTGCATTCCATCAATGGCTTTAGACTATTCTTCACATCATTTGCATGAAGAAGCTTACAGCTCTCCCCAGACAGAGAGCGGATTACAAATGTTCATAAGTCAATAGCCTTCACATTTTAAAGTATTTGCTTATTAAAGGCTACTTTAAAAAGTTCAGAATCAAAACCTTGCTATTCCTGTTTGACAAGAAAACCTTGGCAGTTCCCTAATTCTCAGTATAAAAATAATGTTTTACATTTCTTCAACAGTTCAGGATCTCCAGGTGCTTTGGGTAATTAACTTAACTCTAATATGTATCCGTACAAACATTCCTCTGCAGCACAGAATTCTTTACACCACCTTCTTGCTAGAAGAGGTCACAAAGCTGGCATGAAAAGGCAATCAATTCAGTGCTTGGATTCCTACTCATGTGAAGGGGCTTTTGATAGATTACTGATGGATTTGATAGATTGTTTGGTATTGTTAGGGCTGAAGGACCTTCCATGGGCACACTGGCTGACCTTCACAACAGTGAAAGATTGTCCCCAGTGAATCTCTAAGCTCATAATCCCATGGATATGGCCCCAAGATTCAGCCCTTCTGCATGCATTTGCACACAGATGTTGTTCTGTCTTTGCTCAGATCT
Organism: Scytalopus superciliaris; assembly: GCA_013400415.1. Taxonomy (NCBI): domain Eukaryota; kingdom Metazoa; phylum Chordata; class Aves; order Passeriformes; family Rhinocryptidae; genus Scytalopus; species Scytalopus superciliaris. Next base: position 515,707 of record VXBX01004433.1, read on the forward strand.
CAAAGGAGAAAAAGGCAATGTGATGATACTGTCTGTACAGTCCATAGTGTGTCCTTCCAACCAGCAACTCTGAATCTATGAAGAATTCTAAGCAATTTTGACATAGCAAAAGAAACCTCACAGATGGTCCAATGAATTTTATGGAAAAAAAAAAAAAAAGTAGGTCTCAGCACTCAATCTATTACTGTGGTATAGCTCCAGGGATATAAGACACAAATCCACAGCAGACTCTCTTCATTAGCCAGGATGCTTATGGACCAGGCCATTATACTGGGACAGATAAAGCAATTCAAATTCCAAAACAGACAGAGAGAAATATGTAGAACTAATAGTACAATAACATTGAAGTGATTGTACCTTTATCTTGATGCTCGCTAGAGGCTGCAGCACAATGATTATTCCATATTAAGAAAAATAGAAGTATTTAACAAATACGGTAAAAATTCAAGGTGCAAATATACTGTTGCAGAGTCAGAGGCAACACTTAGTTTTTCTGACTTGCAAGTTATAGCTGTAACCAGAAGTTCACTCTCTTGTTTAATGGGGACTGACAGGCTGGTTTGAAAAAGAGAAAAAAGAATATTTGACTAAACTATTGGACCCAATCCAAATAGAAAACATTAGATAAAAATCAGACAACCTGGTGGGGCAGGGGAGAAGTTGCATCTGTTTTATAGGCAATGATTTTCCTTTATTGACTCCAGCCTAACTGAAACATGCTGGTTTTGTGGGATTACTAAACTGAATAATAACAGGAAGAGAAAAAATGACATTCTGGTAAGAAACCTTTGTGCATGAGAATTACATTTGTCTTTGGATCATATAGATGGCTTAAAAGAACATATAACATTAGTTTTAACCATCCTTGTTGTTTCCCAAATGAACTCACTGGTGGGTTGATTTTTCTGCATATTCCTTCCTAAATATTAAAATCTAGAGAAAAAAAAAAAACAAAACCAGAAATGAAAGTGAAAAATTATTCCTTTCTTTATCTGTGGAAGAGCTAAATGTAGTTTCAACTCTCCTACAGACCACTACCCAGAATATTTTTACCAGTTCATTGTTTCACTGGCAGGGGACATGCTTTTCTACTGCAAGAGTAAATCAATACCATTTTATAAATTGTATTAGTGTAAAAGTTCTTTGTAGCTGGGTAGTATATTGCCCTTTCAGGACAGATATAAGATCTATTACTACAGGTGCTCCAAATACAGATATACATGACTCTACTCTTATGGTGCTGTACCATTTTTATTATACTAGAATTTTGAAAGCAACTTCATTTTTTGTGCTATAAAAAGATCTTCTAATATTATTTAATACTTGTGCGTCAGATCTTTCCCTCTTTTCTCCCACTTAGAGGAAAGAAGAGTCTAATTTTCTTCCACCCACTCCATGTCTTACTTGTCTAAATATGTAATTTCTTTAGGTCAGAGCCTTTTACTTAAAGTGAGCATGTGTGTATATACATATCCCCTGTGCTGAGCATCCTGGGTACAGTGATAACTGCTCAGGAAAAGCTGCTGAAGGGATGTGCTGGCCTCCATCCCATTTAACATCTTAAAAGCAGTTTGGAAGTAAACTAAGAAGATGCACCCTGGATTGATCGGTGTTCATGGGCTCAAAGTAAAATTTACTGAGTGAACATGAATATCTGAGAAACACCCAAAGAAATAGTAGATAACTCTAATGGAAACTAGTCCATTATATGGATCTTGTTTAATTAGGGCTGCTTAGCAATATTATAATAGATAAATTAATACTAGGAAAAACCTTAAGTGTCTTCTAGCTGGATCTGAACAGGCAGAGGGGCAAGGAGATATGGATGAAGATATGGATAGAGATATAGATTAGATAAAGATGATAGATATATAGATAGAATAGGGGGAGCATTTCGGAAGCCCAAATACTGGGATAAAGTTGTGAGTCTCAGAGTCTTCATCTGTGGCACGGGGAGCTATCACACTGAAGTCCAGTAGGGCAGCCTCCAGATGTCAATCGAGTCTATTCAAGCTGACTCAAGAAAAGTCAGGTAAAACACGTTGGCTGCTGTTCTACCTTAACTTCCTAGCACTGGAATAAGTGACTTACAGCACTTGCATAGCTGAGGATATGCAAGCTATGCATATCCTCATTCATAGGGGGAATGAAACTCTTGACTGGCTCAGTGACAGAGTTTGCCTGCTTTGGAGGATTGTTAATTATTATCCTCTTAACTGAGTCACCCTTGTGTGCAGCTTATCAGCCCAGGTAAGTAGACAGGCTGTTGAGAGAAGAAACTGTCTTTACTTCTCACTTTGACCTTCATTCAGTAATTTCTTCTTTAAAAACTTAGCCCTAATGTTCATGGTATTTATCCTATTTAATAGTTAATTGCATACCACCTCTTGGTGTTGGCCTAATCCATCCATGCCATGGATTTTTTTTTACTGTTGCCAGTACTGGACTGTTTATTTATCACAGTCGTCCTCACTACATCTTCTGAGAAAGCCACATCAATCAAGTAACCATTCTGATTTGCTGCATCCCAGGATAACAAGAAATGCTTTGTTCTGACTGTATATTTTTAAGCTATTTTGAGCTCTCCCACAAATTAAAGTCAGAGGAGGACTAACTGTGATAGTTTGCTGCCTTACAGAGGAGCACCATGAGCTGCTCACAGCATTAAAATGGGCTTCCTTTGGTGGCAGGCAAGTTCTACCTACCCTGAACTCTCAGGACTTTTCTCACCCATCCAGGCTCTGTTCCCCACAGGCATGTGGAGCAGGTTGGCCATGCACACGGAGTACGGGATTTACCCTGATGTCCCAATGGACCTGAAGAAACCATCTTCCCAGAGGCAATAACACATAAAGAATACTCACCACAGAGGGGGTCTGTGTTGTCCTCAGTGGTTCTCAGCCAGTTCCCAACTGGCCGTCAGCTTATTTTGGTGTTTCCCAATTTCTCCTAAAATTTTCCCTGCAGCTCAGAAAAGCACCAAGGAACATACCAGTGAATCGCTAGAGGGCTTGTGCCAATTTATCCACCCTGGTCTTGCCATCCAAACCCCAGGTCAGTGTTGAGGAGCTGGAAAGGGCAAGAGGCGTGGGAGGAGGGTAAAGGAGGCTATACTGGAGTGGAGTTTTCTTATGTTGGGCAGGGATTCTTCTGTCCCTGACAGTGGCATCAAGTCTGGGATTTAGGCCTGACCCAGGAGCTCTTCTACAAAGTCTCTTGTTATGAATAAAGCAAACAAATGTGTAAACTCTACTAGAAAAATTATACTCATCAAAACATTCATAAAGCAGCATATAATTGCACACAAATCTGAAGACTTATAAAATTACAGCCTAAACCATTTTCCAAAGAAGTTCTCTTTAATTGGCACAAGGTGTTGAATTATGCAGAACAGATCTCAACAGAGATTTTTTTTTTTTAATATAAAGTTAATTACTTTATCTTGGTTTGCATGAGGAAGCACAATACTTTTTGCACTGACTCTTTGTATCAGAGACAGCTAGCATCCATGTTACTCTGTTCATGTAATAAAAATCAAATTGCATCAATTCCTTAACAAAGCACAGCAGAGGCTTCTCTTAATAGAATCCTTATTAGAGAATCAGATACAGCTACCTCCAAAGAAAGGATTTTTAAAAGGTACTGAGATTTCTCTGTAGTTTATTAGATAAAGCAAAACTGGAATTAGTTGCTGGGAGATGTCAGGTTGGAATAAGAACTGCTGGGTAGAAGTAGAGGCAATTAGGATACCCTCTGCTGTTGACATGATTCAATGGACCTTTTTTTTCCTATGAGCCAAACTGGAGAGGTGAGAGGGGCAGAAGTGCTACCAGTCGACTTTTAACTCTTCCATTGGATTCTGCAGAGGGCTCCTCCCTCACACCCATTTCACCCCCAGGGCTGCAACACCAAAACCCATTCTACTCCATGGCCACTCCCGAAGCCTCAGCACAGGAAACGGGGAAACTGGGGACTCTGGGGATTCTGCTGTGATACGATTTGGTTTAACCTCCTTTCTGTGCCCCAGAACCGAAAACATCTTAACAGGCCAAATCTGGGCTTGAGAATTTCTGAGGAAGCAAGTGAATTTTGCATGCCTTTGTTTTTGCTGAGAACAGTTTGCACAGGCTTATCCCTAGCCTGAAATGCTATTCAGTTGGAGCCCTGAAGCATGAGGATTGATAGCCCTTGTCATTTGCTCCCAGCCGGTGTAAGTGCCGTTATCTTAGCGAAGCACACCCCATTGCCATCGGCCTCCTCTGGAGAACAATTAGCGGCTGAAATAGCGACAGCAGGGCACTGGCAGCGGGGCTGCGGTCAGGCTGAGAAAGGGACCATGTGTACCTCTCAGAGCTGCTCTCCGCAGCCCCCCAAGCCACGGCAGCAGGAGGTTCGCAGAGTGTTTAGAGGTGGCTGTCAAGGCTGGCCAACCAACACCTGCAAACTTCCTGGCAACTTCAATACTTCAGGGATTAAGGCTTTGGAAATTTCCAGTTTGTGGCATTTTAAATTGCTGGTGCCAGACCCCTCAGTCACCACTGCTTATGGTGTTCTTGGCCACTGCCTTTAATTTGTCAGTCCACAGTGGCCATGCAGAATTCACTGTACACTCCAAGCTCATGTTCAAACTGATGCTGATGGTAAAATGCCAGGCAAAACAATGGCACCCAGGGTTACTCTCCTTCCTGCAGCATGCTCTTGCTTCAACAATCCAGAGCTGCTGAAGTAGGGAAAGTGAAATCGCTTCTAAAACATATCTTGCATCTTCTGAGTTTTATTTGCTCTCCTGGCATGCTGCTACATAAAAGGTTTTACAGACCAGGATTTCAAAATTAAAATAATTTTCCCCTTTCCTCTCTGGCTGTGGTGCTTTAGAAGTTCATGGACAATATCTGCAATATGGAGAAGGTTAAAGATTCAACAAGGTACTGATGTGAGCATTCCAAAATTTGGAGAGGGAAGGGACCTCCACAGGAAAGGAGTAGGAGCAAAGGCACTGCCTGCCAAAGCTGAGGGTGTTTTGAATCTTCTGTGGAGCTGAATCAGAGCGCACCAGGGAGAAATGGCAGGAAGTTATGCATTCCCATCTCGCCTTTCTTCTTGTCCTCCCTCTACAGATAGGAAAAAAAAAGACTGTTCCTCTGCTTAGGCATCTACCAAAACCAAGGCGGGAGCAGCTACTGATATCTGACTGTGACAGCATCAGAGATGTGCCAGGGTTGATGCTGAACCTGCAACTGTGTCAACTGCCAGACTCCAAAAAAAGCAGGCGAGATGCAGTTCAGCAGCAGTTTCTGTATTCATTCCCTCTGACATGAGGTGTCTAACTGAGCTGTCACCCTCATGCCCTGCTACCACCAGCAGGCACAGATGGGACCTTCCACAGGGTGGTGGTGTCTTGTGTGGGCACTCCAAAGGATCCCGATTTCTGAAACTGTTCTGGATACAACTGTGAGTGTAGCAGAAACCTCCAGTGACTGTACCTATCTCAGACCCTGAACAAAAAAATCTGTAGCAGTGGGTGCAAAGATACAGGTCTAACCACCCGTCTTAACCATAAATCACCTGCTTAAAATCACACATGTGTCCCGATGAGCTTCATGTGCTGGTTTTTAAGTAAAAAACTACCTGTAACAATTTTAACAAGTGCTAGCTGTTAAATAAGACCATTACTAAACATGCTTTAAAATGGCCCAGAAGGCAGCAGCAATGCAACTTTTTGAGGGCTCCAGTTTCAACCCCTTTGGACATTGTTTGGACAGGGCATCTGGTCCTGCCCTCTGAAGTTTCCCACCTTCCTCAGGCAAGGGCCAGGAAAAAGCGTAAAGTGCTTGTCTCCAGCTTGCAGAAGCATTTGAAGACGAGGCAAGTTTAAGTGGAGTTTGGCATCCCGTGGGGTGAACTTTTCCTGGCAGCCAAAACAATGATATTGAGCACTATCATTCTCTGCTGTACACATCTTTGCCTGACCTTATCCTGGATGCATCCCCTTTGACTTACTTCTTTAAAGAGCCTAATAGATTTTCTTTAGCTTGAGGCAGAGCAAACCTCTGCTGGATTGAAATAATGTAGAAGTATTAGAAAAGATTGGTGCTGGGAATTTTTTTCCCCTCTTCCCCTTGCTGCACGATAGGAAGAAAATATATGACCTAAATCTGCCAAGCACCTTCAAAGGGAAGGAAGAAACACATGTGGAAAAGCATTAGAAGGCCACCCAGCTCCCTTTAATTATAATGAGAATGCCAACATTGCTAAATGAATAGAAAATAAACGGAATAAGTATTAAATGATTACGGCTTCCCTCACATATTTCTTTTCATCTATTCACCAGCAGATAGTTTTACAACATAAATAAATCTTTTCAGATGTAAACAAGTCTCCAGCACACAGCGCTGCTGTTGGCGATGGAGCTGCTGGGTGTGGGAAACCGCGATCTCCAGCACCCCCTGCAGCACCCTGGCCAAAGGACGGGCTGGAGCCCGCATCGCGAGGGGGGCACAAATCAAGCTCTGGTGCGGAACGTTTCTGAGATTTAAAACAGTAAAACGCACTTGCCTGCGGGGTTTAACACTACCAGTGTCTTACTGTTTCTTGGTTTCATCCCTGCATGGAAGGAAAACTTGTTTTGAAGTCATAAAGCTTTGTGGAGTGGGAAATGTGCTTTCTGTGGAAGCCCATGGTCCCCAGTGGGGCCGTTCAGCTGCCAGCAGCCACAGAGTGAGTGCCCTGTGGAAGGGGCCATAACTGCAGGGAGAGGGAAGGTTTGGAAATCCCTAATATTTGAGAAGGAAAAAAAAAACTTCTAGAAGCTTTAAGAAACCTGAAACTCTTCCCAAAGTTGGATGCAGACGGACTACCACATTGCTTTCCACTGATCTGCCCCCTCCCTGCACTGGAGATGCTGGTACAGGCCCCAGGCCTGAGTGGCTCTATAGGGTGGACCAAAAAAACATAGTTAAACTCTTAAGCTCCCAATTTAATCCTTGATGTGTTAACCAAATGGCTTTCCATTTCATCTCCACTGATCCAGCATCCATCTGCTTACCTATTGAAATGCCGAAAGGACATAAGACAGGAATCATAACACTTTAAAGTTCACTAAAATTATTCCATTTGTTAGAGCATGGTGCTAATAATGCCAAGGTTGTGGGTTTGATCTCCATATGGGCCATTCACTTAAAACTTGGACTCGGTGATCCTTGTGGGTGCCATCCAACTCAGAACATTCTGCTAAATCATTCTGTTAAAAGAAATTATTAGTCAAGGTTCCACAGTCACCCACACAACACCAGGTAGGCTGTGCAGAAAAATATCAGTGTGGCAACTGTCCTGGGTGCAAAAGTGTGTAACCACAAAGTGTGCAGAGCTGCAGTGCTTTGTACCATCCAGGCTCTGTTTCACTCTGATGCCCAGCAGGGATTCTCCCCAGCTCAGTTTGTCGCCCTCTAGGTGCAGAACCACCTGGTTGCAGAGCTGTCGGCTGCCAGTAAGCTCCTTTCTGTTGCTGAAGAGCAAATATGAATTTTGACATACTTGCCTCAGGATCGGGATGGTCTGAGTTTGCTTTCTCCGAGCATAAGAGAAAATTCACAAATGTTCTTTTATTTGCCAGACTGCTTCCCAGGCAGGTTTTGAGCAGAGCTAATTTGACTCACCCCCACAGGCCTCCCGGGTGACAATTAAGCAACCAGCCCCCTCCCATGTACAGCATTTCACACCACTCAGACACGCATACAGGAAGAGGTCTATTTATATTGTATTTATATTCTCTGCATCCCTGTGCTTCTGAGTGCCTCGTGGCCCCCGCCAGCTACTCACAGTCTCCAGCCCTTCCCTCCTGCCCCTTCTGTTAAGCACCTAGTGTGGCTTTTCTCCTCTGCCCTGTCCTCTTGTCAAGTCACCCTCCTGCAGAGCAGCTGCTGTTAGAGCAGATGTAAAACGGTTCAGTAACACTCACTAATATTAGCATTGACACCAGCACAGAGAGGAAATAAATTCTTTTCTGGAGGAGAAGCACAAATTACTTAATGCAGCAGATCAGAGCAGCATCCGTGACAATGCTGGAAGAAGCTGGATTATTATCTCCTTGGATATAACACACACACAAAGTAGAGTAACTTGCCTACCAGCAGCCAGGGTACAGCCTGTCCCAGCACACCCTGCACAACCCAGCCTTGTAGGGCTCTGGTCATTAAGCTAAAATTTGCTTGTCCATCCTTAAAAAGCTGCCTCCAAGGGTCTTTTCCATGACAATTACAGAAGGCACTAGCACCAGCGGAGAGGTGGCTGAGTCAAGTTGAGATGGGGGAACTGCTTACTGGTGTTTAAGCAGGCACAGGTCACAGGTCATGAAGTGGGATGTCAAGCAGCACCCACACATGATCAATCCCCTCCATTTATACTTTGGCATAAGCTGTGCAACAGTCCATCTGGTCAGTGGGAGGAGCAGAGGAGTTTGCAGTGGGTAGGGAAGCTGGATGGAGTATTGCAAGATGACTTGAAAATATCTCAGCTGCTTCCTGGTTCAAAGAAGCGCTTCTCAGGGCTATGTGCCTTGCTCAGCAGCCAAATCCGATCTGTACCAGAAGACCTTCAGCTCCAAAACCTGCTATGCCAACAGTTCTGGCTCCAGCCTTGACATAAAAAGGGATGCAAGGATGGAGCTCTTGTGCAGAGTTCAGGGAGTCTGAAACACTTCTGCCTGCAGGAATGTCCTGTCTGCTGCTGTTCCGGTAAATCTCCTCCCCAGAGAAATGGATTTTCTCTGCCCTGAATGACTTCTCCAAGGCAGTAGTTGGCTAATGATTTATGGTGGCCTTGAGCTGAAGGGAATCACATCTTCTTCCCATGTTACATGCAGTGATCCAAGTTTTCTGTGTATAACAGCCCTAGTAGCAAATTTTCACCTGCCTCCAAAATCTCAGGTCCAAGAGGGATTCCACATGGATGAGATGACCTAGTATGCAAATGATTACATTCCTGACCTGGAAACTCCTCTTCTTTGTTCTGCATTTGGGATGAAAACAATGAAAGCATTTCAGCAAAGTCAGTACCAGCTGCCCTGGTGGGAAATACCTTCAAAGGGTCCCTTTTGCTGGTGCTGCAAGTCTGAAGACAGCCCAGATGATAAAGAAACTTGGCCAAATTCAGGAATTGAACCCACTGACACCACCAGTAATTGGCGCATTGTCCCTCTGAGTAGTTTTAATGAAAATCTTGGCCAGTGGTGGGAGTGTTGATCTGTTACTCGGCAGAGCACAGACAGGCCTCAATTGTTAGACAATCCTGTGGACAACTTCTGCTGAAGTTATAGATCAACACTGCATGTGCAACATAGAGAACTATATTCAGGTAGAAAGAAAATAAGGAATTCAACACAAAGAAGCAAGAAACTAAGCTGTTTAGATAACCTTAGGCTTTTTCTGCTAAGAAAATCAATACAGTTAGAAGCGTGGAAACTACCCACATTGCCAGCAGAGTGAGGCTGCAGAGCCACAGAGAAACCAATGTGAATGACCAAAACAGTTTAGTTTCCATTTTATTGGGTTTGGGGGGATTTTTGGTTGGTTGGTTGATTGGAGGGTTTTTTGCTTTTTTTTTTTTTTAATAATTCTAAGTGTTTCAGTGTAGTTTGCACCTATCTCTTAAGGTACTTTGCCTGTAAAGTTTAATCATATTTTTGTCCAAAATATTGGTTTACAGTCCCCTGCATCTGAAATGCTACAGCCCTGTGAGTGGCCATCTCTTTTGATGATATCTGTAATTAGACCATAGAAAACCTGACATGGGAAGGACTGTGTCAACTTGCAGTTCCCTAGCATGGGTAGTTTATTCTCTGTATTCCATTCACAGGTTTCATGTCCTTACCTCGACTGCCAACATTGGTGCTAATTAGCAGCTACAGTCCTCCTGGTAGCTTGTGTGGGCACCCTTCAAGTAGCACTTGACATGAATTCAGTTTGCATCATGGATTAATTGCTTTGTTATTTGCATTGCAAAAACAGCATCAGGTCCCAGTTAGTGCTGGGACCCCAGCACAGGGGAGAAGGAGAAGCACTCCCAGCAGTGTGGAAAATGTAATTAGGTGTGAGGGCGTTAACAGGCCCCAATGACCCTGACCAGCCTCACCTGGGGACCTACAGGACTCCATTTAAGCACATGCCAGGGGGTCTCACTTCTTTCCAAGCTATGCTGTGGATATACCTGTCCTAAGTCCTGCTGCAGAGCCTGTTTTCAGACTTGGCCTTGTGCTGCAGATTGCTTGTTTTCAGGCCTGTCTCCTGGATTGTGCTTGGACCCATGCTGTAGCCTTGTCTCTGTCTTCTTTTGCCCTTGTGTAAGTTCCTTGCATGGCCTCTGGACTTACTGTGTTTCTTTATCTGAACCTGTTGATAGACCCTATTACCATTAATGCTGTGGTCTTCATCAGCACACAGCTTGCATTCTGTTGCCTTCTGCACTTGCTGAGAGAGAGAAGCAGGGATGAAGAACTGACTACAGCAGTACAGGGAACACTGGAGGAGCTGCTACTAGCAAGGAAGAAAACCGGTCCTTGTGTGCCAGTAGTGAGGAAGAGGTGTATTTGGCCGTCTCCATCCCATAGGATGGGCAGGAGGAAACTGTGGGACAGCCTGTGGCTTCCTTATCCCTCAGGTAAGCATCCAAGCAGACAAAAGGGTGTCCAGACCTACCTCTTACGCCAGTCAGATGCAGTCAGGGCAGGTAGCCAAGGACAGCAATGGGTTGTGCTGGGGATCCATCTTTCTTTTTTGGCTAAGGATGCAGAGAAGACCCAGGCAGAAGTCTGAAGCACCTGACCTAGGGGTCCATCTCTGGGTGTGTATCAAGGGCCACCTTTTCAGTGAGAGTGCTAACAGCACCTTAGCTGATTTAATCTCTCGTTCTGCCTGGCCTGAGAGACTAGGAACATGCTCCTGGTTTCCTTAGAATCATTCCTGCCTGATATAAGGCTGCATCATGTTCTCTTTAGCATATAGGTATGTCCTTAAGGTTGTGACGGCATTCAGAAATAATTCTGATTAATGGAGGAGGAAAAACACCAGAGCAAAGGGGGGGGGGGGGGGNTTGTTCCCTGTATGTTTTAAAGCTTATGCTGCAGAGAGGAGATGCCACTTGCTGCAGATTTTGTTTCTTTTCTTTTTTATCTTGGGACAGGACTAAAGACAGAAGTACTCAGTAAAATAAGTATTTACAGACACTGAAGAGTCAGGAAACAGTGATATCACCTCCCTTTGCATACTTTGTATGCCAAATGACTACCAGTGCTTGTCAGCCTTGCTGAATATCAGAGACTGTAGCAGACTGTATGTTTCAGACATAAGGAGAGCCAGCTGGGCCGCCCCATAAGGCAGTGCCTTTCCTCAGTGCTGCTGAGCCATCTACATCCCCCAGCATGAATAGCAGGTTTGCAAAAGCCAAGCTGGAGGCTCCTAACAAAGCTCTGAGAAGGGAGTTCAAATCCCTTGGTGGGGTTTCTCAGGCTCATCTTGCTGTGCTGCCAGCCCAGAGCCTGCATGGAATTGCATCAGCCCAGGTGGAATACTGTGTGCAACAGCTCTGAATACTGTGGGGAGTAAAATTTTACGAGATTTTTACTGAGCAAGGAACCTTTATTTCCCCCATAGGGACCAGGGATGTGCATACTGAGGTGTTGGGTGATGATATAATCTATAAAACTCTCATGCAAAGAGGTGTTTCTCTGTAAAGAATGAGGTGATTCTAAACAGTGGGAGATTAATCACTCCTCCTCCCCTTTCCTCCCATTTACCTTGTGGTTCATTAGGTCTCAGGAAGGTTTTAATTCTGTGTGTACATGAAAAAAAATTGACAAGAGTTTCACCTGACTGGTGACGAGGTCATGTTAAGATCTGTATCACAATCAACATTCATTAGTCCAAAACAGAAAACAAACAATGCATCCTTCTGGGAAAGGAGGATATTTATCAAGTTAGGAGGCTTTTATGAGAGATTACCTAACAACTGTACATACAGCTTTTTCCTTCCTTCCACAAGAGCTTCCACTTGTATGAACAGGAGACCAGGAAAACTGGTGTCCCTTGCCATCCCTCTGACTTGAGTGATCACAGCTTTATGTTCCAGACTGCTTCCTTCCAGGAGCACTTCCATCACAGGAGCTTTGGGTGAGAATTTCAGAATTAGTTAATCAAAACTGAGGTGTTTGGTGCTGAAATAATGTCTTGCTCCAATGCAAGGACCCCCAAGACTGGCCTGGATTGGGTTTACTCCAATCTGAGTCCACTTTGTGTCTGGAGTTATTTACTGTGAAACTGTTAGGGACTGGACTTTCACATGCAGAGCAACAGGCTGTGATTCACCCTCAGTTATATATTGATCCGATTTTGATCCTTTCTCATGGCAAATGCTCCTGAGAATCTATTTCTGTCCAGAAGAGATTGGGTGATGTCTGATCTTTATGGGTTAATAGTTAAATTCTTGTATTCATCTTAGTGCTTCAAATGATGCTCATCTGTACAGAGTACAGGGGGGAAAAATATGGGATTTAAGGGATCAAATCGACAGCAGTAAAAATCAAGATTGGGGAGGAAACAGATTTGATTTAAAAGTCTGAACTAAGATAAAACTTAAAGGCTGGAAACTTGTAAGTAGAAAAGAAGGGAAAATACTCAAGTACAGTCTTTCTCTCTTAACTGATGTGTTTTAAAAATACAAGTAGATTTTATTTTATTTTTTTCAAAGTTTTAAGCCTTTGGGTTTTATACTATCAATAACTAAAGTTAGAACTAGTTTAGAACATAAAAATCTTTAAAAGTAATTTATAATGACTGTGTTTAATTTTTTTTTTTTTTNCTATCTGCTTCTTTACTCTCAGTTTACTGAAACAGGAATCAAAACTCAGCCTTTCCTCTGCAGATTAAGGTAACAAGAAGCGATATTTCACTCTGCCTATTCCAAAGGTGATTCCACTGGTAACTGCTTCCATGGGAGGGTGCAGTGAATTTTAAACACTCCATCCTCTTTCTATGAAAGGAGCTGTTGAAATTGCAAGCTGTTATCAAGTTTACAAAAAAGATTCACTCTGAAGTTATGGTATTTTATGCCAACTTTCAGCTTAGACTAAACTTTTATAGACAGGATATAAACTCCTGAATACAGGATCTTTTGTAACAGAAAACTTGTCTGACTATAGGGTCAGGAGGAGCAATGGTATAATGCAATTTATAGCCTACTCAGCTTGGATTTACACTTCATCACAGTACAATATGAGGAGCAGATGTTACAATGACAGTCCTCCCTTTTTTTGTTGCTGTGTAAAAACATCACATAATATAGTCCTAAAACAGAACTGCTGTTTTCTTAATGGGAGAGCAGGGTGGCTCATGTTTCCCAGAAGCATTTTTACAAGCAACAGGTCAGATATCCCCAAACCCCTTCAAATACATTGGCATTCCAAATAAATCCTCTGGGTTTTAATCTGTGAAATTAGAGATTAGAAGCACAAGAAAATCAAAGGCTGAGCTCTCTTGAGACAGAGATCAAGCTATGGGGGCTCAAAAAATTGTTGAGTAGGAGAAGCCTATTTTTGAGATTAGAGATGGGGCATTTGCCATGGATGGGATCACTGAGGTTGGAAAGGGAGTGCTCTGGTCCAATATCCTGCTCAAAGCAGGGCCAGCAGAGGAGTAACATCTATTTTTATTATTGGACCATGTAAATAAGTTATACCTCTGTTGAACTACAAGAATATTGCAGTGCTTGCTTAGTGTCCAAATCAACCAGTTCAATGACAGATATGTTGCCCTAATGCTACCTGGATAGAAAATTTTTCCCTGGGTCACAGTACAATGTGCATATAACAGTTAAATTGTCCCCTTGCAACCCTCCACCCATTTTCTTTTTACTTGGCTAGTAGAGCAAATATGAACAGATGCTTTAAGGCAACTGTTTTAAGGCAGCTGCTTTAAAGCAATTTAATAATTATAAAAATACTTTGTTTTGATTCCTGGATATTGTGTATGGGCTTCTTTGGGATAAACTAATAAACATTAAAGTTTGGATCCAGTCTGGCAGAGCTTGTCCTGTGAAACATCACTGGGACCAGACAGTTTTTTGTTCCGTGCTTGTGCAGAGTCTGCTCTGGGGTAGGAGAGTTCAAACACATCTCCCAGGCATTACTGGAAATCAGACAATGATGTCAGGAAAGTCTCTCAGTAATTTTCCGAAAACTGGTTATATGAGATTACTGACTACAGAAAATCATGCATGTGATTATTTCTGTCTTTATTTTTTGTTGTTGTCTGTCTTAAAGTCTGCAAGGTTGAGGAAAGACCAATCTCCTTGCACCACCTCTTTGTTGCTGTATAGATCCTTTCCAGCCTTCAGGACTATATCTCTTGCCATTTACCTTCTTGTAATTCTGAAGAAAGAACAGTGTTGGTAATAGCAAAGAAGTATGTTCTAGGGTGGGACTGAAACCTTTTAGCAATACAATTGGTGCCCATTGCTGTGGCATCATGAACTGTATAGTTGCTGGTACTCTGTGCCACCAGCAGAGCTAGTGGAAAAACAATGCTTTATATACAATGTTTTATATACATTTACTCTTCATATACTCTTTAGTTAGCTCCTGGCTGCAAGAAATGCTGTGAACTACCAGTGAACCCTGGACAAGAGTTAATGCTTGTCATTTCATGCTTTTGGGCAGATTCCCTGGTGTTTCCTCATGGTGCTCCTGGCCTTGAAGGCGCTGGATCATCCATGCACTGAAAAGAGCACTGATGGTGCCTGTTAGAGGAGGTCAGTGAGTGGAAGCACTGAAGGGAGAAGTTCAGACTGTGACAAGAGAAGGAGACTGAAGATATACCATTGTTTAATATGCTGTTATGTGCCAGTGTGTGCCAGAAGGCACTTACTGGGCATGACTTGACTGTGTGCAAGAGTCAGCACAGCTATTCAGAGGGGGTTCAACTGGCCATGTCCTGGCTGTATTGTCAGTGAATTTTGACTTACAAGCTCTGTACAACTAAACCTCCAAAACATTGATGTCTTCTGATTTACAAATGGGCAGCCAGACTAGCTTTTTGCTATATGAGAAGTCCGTGCATTATATTCTTCTGTCCTTGAAAAGTATTTCACAGGAACAACCTGTCTGAATTTGCATAGACATGATTTCCAATATATTTCTTAGCGTTTTCTAAGCATTAACTACAGGGGAAGCAAGGACTATAAGAGGTTACAATAAGAGTTTTTCCCAAGCCTCTGTAATCAATTCTTGGTCATAAATCAAAACATCAGCATGGATCTGTATGACATCTATGACACTGTCTAGTAAGCTGGGTGCTAAAGGACAGACCAGAAGCTCTGGTTTTCCTGTCAGTTCCCCTCACTTTTCTTCTTTTCTTCTCCACAACTACTCTGCTTCCAACCTGACTACTTACCAAGTCCTCTATGTATGCACAGTTTGTCATTCCATGATAATCTTGATGGAGGCATCAAGGATATATCGGAATGAAAAAAAAAAAAAGAAAAAAAAGAGGTAGGATGAGTGATTAGAAACTTTCTGGAGGATGGGATGACAGGATGAATCTCATAGGCAGGATTTTTTTTCCCTCCTGTAATCCTGGGTAACCCAGGACTTTCAATTAGGGCAGATGTGCTCTGTGTTTTCACACATCAATCTTTCATTGGCCTTGCATCAATCATTCACTGGCTTGTGCAAATAACTTCTCCCAAACAATATTCTCCTGTCAGAAACAAGCACTGTCATCTGCAAACTGGTTTGAATATTTCATTGTTACCAGATGATGCTTTTTGTTGAGGTTTTTTGTGTATTTTCTGAATGACATGGCAATATAATCCCTGTACTTCTTGCCTTAATGAAGCTGGAAGGCCAAGGTAAAGCCAGACAGTGACTGGGGCTGTATCCTAGAAACCTTTTCTCTGTAGTCTACACAGGGCGGAACAAAGGGAGCTGCAAACAGGGAGCCAGGGAGCCCTTGTTCACTACTTGTTTGACTCCAGCCCTTTCAGGTTCAACTCAGCTGATGTCAGGAGTGGTCAGAGCAATGTCAAGGTCATCCTCAACAGCCAGACATTCAGCAGACAGTGGCAGGAACACTTACAGGTGTGATATATCAGAGTCTTGTTTTCATCTGAAAACCTCTCAAATCCTTCTGTCTGCTCCCTAGGAAGTTTGGGGGCTTCACTAATTAATACATATCACAGGCAGGTACTGATAATTCTTCTTGGCCTCCACTTAAGAAGGATAACCTGATCCCATTAATTGGAAGGCCTCAGCACAAGGTCAATGTACTGTTGTGGTGTGGAGAGGGGGTCCTGGGTTTGGTAGTGGAGTTCTTTGCTGACATTGTCGAACTTGGCTAATTGGTTTTATAAAACCAACATACGTACATACAAAGCTTACTTTGCATACCTATTCTTTCAGGAGAATATTAATCCACAGGTTATAGTTCAAGTTTCTGTCAGATTACTTGTTTTCTGAAGGTGCTATTGAAAGCCATTTGTGCATAGTCCCTGAAAAGCCACATTGGCCTGAGTTTAGGTCAGCATGGGTGAAAAGGGCTTATGTGGGGAGAAGCAGAGCATAGAACTGAGGGGAGTTCTGGTGAAAATTGACTTACCCAACAGCTTCAGAAACGGAGGTCTGGCAAGCTGTGAACTGCAGTAAATTGGCTGATCTCAGTATGTGAAAACTAAACCTACACAGAAAGTACATCACTGATGCAATAAACAGTAAATGCCTGTGAACTGGGATTACGCATGCCTGGCTTGGCCCATATAGTGTTAACTCAGTGAAGAGAATGTGATACTTGTAATGGAAGTGCATCTCAGATAAGGTCACAAATGAGTTTTTATTCCTAATAAAACAGAGATGACCATTACTGTCTGTGATGGCAAATAGCTTCTGCAGGAGCAGTGCTAACTTGACCCATGTCTTTTCAAAAGTGCATCAATATATTAAAACTACAAATTAACACCATGTTCCTATGTTCTTGTGGTCTCAGATTTCCACCTCAAAACACAATAGCTGCTGCAAGTGTATATTGAACTTTTTGTCTTTGTGC
Source organism: Scytalopus superciliaris (assembly GCA_013400415.1). Taxonomy (NCBI): domain Eukaryota; kingdom Metazoa; phylum Chordata; class Aves; order Passeriformes; family Rhinocryptidae; genus Scytalopus; species Scytalopus superciliaris. Next base: position 532,791 of record VXBX01004433.1, read on the forward strand.
TTTCTTGCCAGGTTTCTTACTGCTGTGCTCTTACAGTGGGGGAAAAAAGGCTTTGAAGTCAATCAGTGAAATGTAGTTCAGTTTATGGTTCATAAAGGGCTTTGGGAAACCATTTTGTATAGAAAGTATAATATAAATATAGGCAGCATATTCATTGCCTTTTCTTAGTTTTGAAATTATCCTATTAAGCTGGCAAACCTGTCAAATATGTAGCTTAACTTACTGAAGCCCTACCTACCAAGAGGCACTTAAGTGGATGCTTAAAATTAAGCATGTGATTTAATCCTGCTTTATATAGTTCTTAAACATAGGCATAAGTCTCACTGGAGTCAAGGCAAGCACATTAAAACTAAGTGTATGCTAAGCACTTTGTTAAATCAAGGCCTAACTCTGGTTATTTTCATATCCCTTCCTAATTCTGAAAAACAAGTATGCTACAAGAGGCAGTGACATCTCAACTTCTGCTCCCATTAAATAAGTTAAAAAATCATGAATCCTAAAGCAATTGCATTGCCATCATACTACTTTTCTAATTAATCCAGAGTTTGATATGTCTTTCCATAGGATTAATATCTTAACAGCAAGGTAATAGGTAGTATGACATTTAATCTCTTTGATTAAATTCCATACTAAAAATGTCCCATAAATAAAAGAAACAATCGAGGCAATCATAAATTATCTTCATTGTTGCAAAGTGATGGATTTAGTGGTTACAGAGGGTAAAATCTCATGAGCTTATTAGAAGCTATAAGGGTTTTTTCCTTGCATAGCCCTAAAAGACATTGTGGCCTACGGCAGGTTTTCTTACATTGTTTTCATTTAATCAGCTGAAACCTTAAGAGGAAATAGGAGATGCTGTATATATGTGCACATTTCATTTTCCAGTAGAGATGACCAAATACAAATACGGTTCTCTGTCTTAGGTGCTTACTGTGGGGTCAGTACTATGTGCCCAATGAGAGTGTGTTTTTTTTGTTAATAGGCAGAACCAAATTGTTTCAAGATCTGAGCCTGCTTTTCATCTCTGGCACTGACCTCCACTGTGACCTTGGGCAAGTCAAAGAAGGCCAAATTTTCAAGAGCTCACTGTCAGCCACCAGAGCCAGCTCAAAATGTATCAGCCACAGCAATACTGTCAAATTAATATGGTTTGGATGCAGACCAGCAAACTCTACTCTTCTGAGTATTTGCCTAAAAGCCTCACAATGGAGGTGCTTGTCTGTCTGAAAATCCAAATGCAGATGTAGGTCCCAAACCTTTCCAGGCTCCACTGTCTACTGAAATGCACCTGGAGGATTCATCAGCCTTTTGTCCATCCTTAACCTCGGGGATAATGCAGCTCAGTAGAGGTACAGTGTAGCACATACTGTCTGACAGTGCTAAGAAAAAGAAAGGAAAAAAAAAAAAAAAGCCAGCCCATTCATGAGATTAGGGATTCAAATGAAAGGCTTTCTGTAAAGATGCATTTTTAATATAAAAGGCTGCCAGCAGAGAAGTCCCCCATGGTGCAGTTTGTAGGATCTTGTAAGAGTTTAGCAAGATTAAGTTAATGTAAATTCCTTGAGAAGTATCAGCACAACCCACAATGAGATTTTGCTGCACATTTCACCAGATTAAATGCTGCATTTCAGTGTTAAACCTTGTTCAAGCACCCATGAAAACAACAGAGCTGACAGTGCCAGGAGCACCAGGTTTTCTACTGGGGAACAACGCCGGGAAGCATTGTTCTATGTGGCATGGGTATTCTGCAAGGATGGACCATGACTGGTTTTGCTGTAGGTCTTTTCTGTCAGCAGACAGCAGGGAACTCCAACTTCATCAAAAAAAGAGAAAGAAAAAAAGTTGCCTATCTCATTACTATCTCAAGAGCTGCCTTCAGCCTCTGTCCCTTAAATCGTGGGAGCCCTGTTTTAGCAAAGATTCATGGAAGGCAGAAGCTTGCTGACAGACCCTGATAAATCAATCAGATCTTGGATTGCTTTTTAAAAACTTCAGCCTGTTTTCCTGAAATTTGTTATTAAGCATGCCCTGTTCTGACCAGTTCCTTTCACATTGACCTCCAATATTGTTTTGTGGAGAAGCTATAAAAGGAGAATGGGCACAGGGCCAGGGACCCTTTAAAAAATGCCTTGCAAGTAAATAGGCTATAGAGGATGGCAGGGTCTCCTGACAGCACAAGAGACATCAGAGTGACCCAGGACTGTGTCAAAAACACCTGAGATCTGATAAGGCTTTGGGTGAATTAGCAGCAAATGCATCCCAAAGGGACCAAAAAGGGAGAAAAATCACAGCTTAGCTTCCCTGTGTTTTGTTTCTTTGTGTACCACAGTATTGTAATTGGTTTATCACAGACTGGGCTGGTGCAATCCCAGATTACTGTAGAAACTTCACAGCGAGCCCCTAGAAATGTGGATTCTTCCTACAACCTTGCCAAACACTTTTTTTCCATCATCCATGTAGGTCTGTAATATAGAATGTGTCTTTTATCGCCTTTACTGTTTACTTGCAGCCTGAGTTCAAAAGTCCTACCATTTAGGGTTCTTTGAAATGCTCCAGAGTGGAGCCATGTGGACCTGGAAGATGTGACCCAGGATGCAAAGCTGCTCAAGTCCTTCAGAAGTGGCAGATGGAGTCCAGGAGTGTGGTAAACTAGGGGATCTCCAGTGACACTTTAGGCATGTTTTGGCACTTGAATCCTATTCCTACTGACTGCAGGGAGGGCTTGGACACCTAGCACACATCTAGAGACCTGCATATAGAACCCAAATGTAGGTGCCTCCCTCTGGGAGACTGAATCATTTGTCCCCACACAAGCTCCCCATCAGTCCCACCTGTGCTTTTGCAGGTACCTTGCCAAGCTCCTTGATACCATTAATATTCCTGGGAAATGCATGAAACTGATCAAGCAAGGAAGAAAGGCTCATTGGAACTTGGGAAGCAAACTCTTGATTTTGAAATTTGTAATTACATTTTAGTTTACTATGAAAGCTACCTCAAAATGCAAATTTAGAAGTTGCCCTCTAGGATTTTTTTTATTTTTTTTTATGTTTTCACATAAAAAAAACACTTTTTGTGATGACTGAATTTGATTCAAAATTCAATTGTCTGTAGGGAGGGGAAATTCAAATTTTTCCCACCTCCTTTGATACTTAGGCTGATTGTGCTCCAGGCAGTAACTAACAGGTTTTAGAGGGAAATGGTAGCTGGCAGGACAATTTCAGAAGTCTGTGACATGACCTGAAGAAATGATTGATTTGCACTAACCCTTGACAAGGAAGATATGTCATGTCATGTCATGTCATGTCGTGTCTGGTCAACTGACCAGTGTTCCCACAGGGGTGGGGTAGGCTTATCTGTGCAGAGCAAATGAAGCACTTTCTTTAATAACAGACAATCAGCCCTGTCTTCCTTGAAGCCAAGGGAATTGTCTCATTGTTTTCAATGTGTTCTGATTTATAGTATAAGGAAAGTACCCATCTCAGGTAGTTGAGTGCAGTTACTCGATTCAGACTAAAGTAAAATATGTCTGACTTTAATATTTGTTTGGAAGGTAATAATTTAGAATGGAGGGAGCTGGAGGAAGAAAAATTTTGATGCAACTAAGCCTTGAATTTTGTTTTTATTGTTGTTGTTTTCTATTTGCATTTGTTCTAGTTCCTTAGCTCCAAATAGACCACTTCATCATTTGCTGGTAATCATGAATTGCAGCTATAAGTGTAGTCCTTGCAGCAAGTGCAGTATTCCTCTTCCATTATTCACTTTCACTCTCCCTGTGTACCTTTTACATCCTCATGCCATATGTGTCCAATTTTATGCCCACGCGCACTTTTGCCAAGTGAATTTCCAAACTTTGAGTGGATGAGTATCTACAGCAGCTTCCTTGTTTATCCTCACTCTTTGTACATCTATTGAGCCTGGTGCCCAAGAGAGGCTGAGAGCATCAGCATTCACAAACATCACTGGCAAATAAAAACACTCAGCATCACCTTTTTTTCCAAAGTTTTGTTTCCATAACACATATTTCATAAAAAAAAAAAAAAAAAAAAGCCATAGTCATAAGGACTATCACTAGGGTCACCCAGAAGCAGAGGGTTAGCACTTTAGCATGTAGACTCTGAGTCTGTATTGGCATTTAGGGTTGATTTAAAGGTTGTTCTCTGTGGGGTTTTATGGCTCTTTTTTCTTCCCTTAAGTACTGCAGAATGTATCTCAGCTTGGCTTCCAAGTATCAGCCCTCATATTTATTTGCTTTTTCTTGTAGAAGCCCTTTAATTTAGTTTTAGCAGATTTAGAAAAGCAGAAATCAGAACAGGGAGTTCTGGCATTGCTGGCAGTGTCTTGCTTGAGCTGGAGGCTGGAAAAATGGGTGAAACTCCAGATATGCTGCCACATACATTGGGCAACACCTAAGCAGAACAAGAATTCAAAAGAGGGATTGAGCTAGAGAGAAAAGGGATTTACTGGATCTATTTCGGTGGACCATGATGTATCATTTAATGGCATGCTTGGATTGACCCCAACAGTGTAGACAGTTTTTGAGGACAAACACACTATTTCCCTTGTGTTTGCAAATACCTGGAGCAGTAGGCTCCAGTCACAGCCAGAGGGGTTTTTTAGGGTTGACAATACATGTTGATAATACGTGGCATTTATCTGCTAAATTGAGAATTACTAGTGCTCGATTCTTTGTCCGTGCAGTTAATGAGAGAACAGAAGTAACACAATCTGATTTCCCCAGCCATTCACACCTTCACAATGAAGCCTGAGCTTCTAATGCTCCTGGTCTCGCTGCTCTGTAAGCTTTCTTTAAGCTATCAAGTTCATATGATAAATAGGTTTGAGGAAATCTCTTCATTTCAGTGGATCCCATGAGCAAAAGAAGTAGGTCTGGATATATCAAATAAAGTATTAATTCTGAATTATTTACTCATCTCCACTTATTTGTTCTCATTTACTTCCTTTTTACTTAAACTGGACCATTCATCTTCCCCTCCTTCCTTAAAAGATATTTCAAAACTCTTTTTAAGCACTTTGCACATATCAAATGCTGTTAGATACTACCATCATACTGCTGTTTGGGAAGCCTACAAATAATACTGTATGCATTGAAGTAAATAAACCTCATTAGCTTTGTTAACTCCATTAATCACAGTTAATAACATTAATGAACCCTATTTTAACATTGCTGTCAGAGATTTAGGACTAATTCATCTAATTTTTAACTACTTTGGAATTATAATCCTCTGCAAACTTATCCCTCAGTCATATCAAATTTTATGTGAGGTCAACACTTTCCCATGAGACTTTGAAATGTAAATTCAATGGAAAACAACATTTCAGAAGCACTTTGAAAAGTTTTGAGTTTGATGGCAAAAGGGCCTAAAAATCATAGTGAGCAGGACTGGAAATTGAAAAGGAAACTACACGGAATCAGACTTCTACTTTTTTGCTTCAGTTGCTGCAGTCTACCCTCCGTGGAACAGACGTGTCACCTGAGGAGCAGTGCCCACATCCCAAACAGGGCTTAGTCAAGGGGTCAAGGAGTCAAGCCTGGCATAACTATATATATGACTTAGAGGTTTAAAGACCATTCCAACACGTAGAGTTAATTTTGCATGGAGCCACAGAAATGTCAAGTTTATTTTCATTAAAATGTTGTTCCTTTTTTTGTGCAAGTGTTGACAAAACCATTTTTTTAACTGAGCATTTTAAAATTTAAAGCAACACCTTGAATGTTACATTGATACTATTTTCTACTCTTGATGCTATTTTTTCATTTTCCATATATCTGCCATTCTGTTTTCTGGCATGGATTAGAATAGCAATATTTAAAATACCTTGAAAAATATGTCTCCCAACAAATCTTTGTAGTAAAAAGCAGAAATAACCAGTGATATAACAGAGCCAGTTTTGCAGTTAGCTTGATCAGTATCTATTCACATTGATACATACCAGCCTTCTGTATGAGGTACCCAAATCTTTCTCAAGCACAACAGCCTTTCCTTAGTTTTTCCCATTCCCACAGCATGAAAACAGATCAGTTGCTCATTTCAAAAGAGCTGATCCTCGATAAGCATAGTTCCCTTATTTCAGTCTCCAGTTATAAAATGTTCAATGACTATGTTGGGCTTGAGGTCAATTGGTTTGAATTTTTTAAGAAGCAAAGCCTGAAGCATCTCCAATGTGGCATTCTCTCAGTCAGGCAGCCTTAAATCACTTCCTCATGCCTCATGCTTTGCAAAATAACAGAATTTTGTTCTTACATAATTAGCTGGCAGAAAGATTCAGGAAAAGAGGGGGAGGAGGGGGAGGGAAAGACACTTTAGAACTCCGAGCAGTGAATTGTCTGAGCCTTTACATGGGTTCCCTTTAGCTGCTCTGTAGGTTAACTTCCCAGGTTTCTTCCTGTGACTAATGTTGGATATTAGTTTAATGGGTCACAGTTACTGACTGGATCATAAATACAGAAATTCCAGCACTGAAGCTTAAAATAACCCTCAGAGCTATTCAAGAGGAACCTAAAACTCAGCACAGCAACACAACATAGTATTTAACTGTTGACTTTCCCTTACCAGGAGAACCTCTCCCAACCTTGCTGCATTTCCCCTATGCTGAAGAGGGTGGTTATTCCCTCAAGAAATCCAGATGTTATAATATCTTAAAACATATTCTGTTTCCCTAGGGGTTTTTTGAAGGAAGGGGGAGCATGAGTGTTAGTCATTGGAGTGACCTAAAATTGTTTTAGAATCATGAAGAACTCATCAGTTTTGTCAGATGTCAGTGACCTTTCAGTTGTCTGGCAGTCTGGTACATTGGCCTGAATTTCTAAGGGAAGAGGCTATATGAGAGCAACTTCATTATTGCAGTGCTTTATTGAAGTCTTTGAGGGGTAACTAAGAAGCTATTTACATTGACCTTTACAACACTGGCCTGAGGCTCACAACAACATGGTAATATTCATTGCCAGTAGAGCTCTGCAGAGATATTTCACACAGTCGGAGGTGGGAAGGAGGCAGACTGTTACAGCAATGGCCTGAAAGATTTCCAGGTACAACGGCTCAGAGATTCAATGTGCACCAATGTCTGGGGGCTGTTTTCTGCCTTACTTGTACACTTTGCTCCTGCTCTGAGTAGATTGCTGCAAGTGCTGCATTGGAGACACCTGCTTATTTAAACTTTTAAGACTGATATTGCAGACCTTTGGCATATTTTGCAGTCTCCAGGACTAGGGTGGACAATTTCACAATGAGGAAAGGAAGCATGGAGACTGAGGGCGTCTGAGCCCAGCTTGCAGGCAGAAAGCAGAGACCCACATTTCAAAGTGAACAGAAGATCAGACCTAGGGATGTGTCAGAATAAAGCATGACCAGCTGCAGGCAAGTACATAACATGAATCAGGTCCTGAAACTCGTGAGATTTTAAAATAAGATTGGGTATTTTTATTTGCTGTCTGTCTTAACAGTTCTGACAAGCCTCCTGTTGAGCTAACACAGAAAATAAGCCTGCAGTATCAAAGGAAAAAGGTGGTCCTTTCTAACCCACCAACAAGGCCATTGTGTACAGGAAGTGCACCCCTTTTTCCTGATGAGATCATCAAATAATTATCTTTACACAGGGTTCTCTCTGATGGGTGTTTTTTGTTCCTCCTTTGCTCTTTCTGCATCACCAAAACTTTGTAGAAATGACGGTCAGTCTGGTCTGAGGAGGCAGATGAAAGAAGTTCCCCTGCCTGTGGGATTTTCTTTGGTAGTCAAAGCACAGCACTCCCATAATAACTTTTATTTTATTCCAGGGAGTCTTTTCTGGGAGAGGAAGAGGAGGAGAGAAGAAACTTTTGCCCATGTGGGCGGGAAGGAAATGTACTGATTTGGACATCTGTGGTTGGTCCTTGGAGTCCTGTTGCTGCTGATGTAGAATTGAAAAACTCACTTGTTCCTGTCCTTGGTGGGGCCAAAGTAAAACCATGGGTGGCCCCTGCAGATGTGGGAATTGGGCTAGATTGCCCCCTTGCTTGCCAAGATACCAGCTTTCCACTACAGCTTTTCCCTTCCAAGCAGAGCCCTTCTGTCCCTGAGGGATCTGCACTTCAAGACACAATTATTTGAACACATAGTGCCTTGGCTGGCATTTCCATGTTTGAAGTTGTTTTGCAAGTTCCAGCCATACAAAAAACACACAAGTAGCTTCTGAAAGCAAATCCCTTCTGGCTTCCTTCCATTTGCATTTTACTTTGACTTGTAACTTTTATTGTATTTGATCACATTCTTACAGCTTCTTTTCACATCTATAAAAATGAACCTTAAAAACAAGTGAAAATTGAAGCTTATTTGGCTCATGAGTGGAGGCTTTAAAATAAAAGTATTTCAAGACACAAAATCCAGAATGTGAGTAGTATCAGCTGAGCTGGACCTCTAATGCTCTTTCTGTCTCATTATGGATTTTCTCAGGGACATTCAGTGTATCAACTGCATTTGAGTTTTACCTTTAGAAAATGTGAATCTTCTAATGCAACATAATTTCCAGGGACAGGTCCCCAGCCTGGCATGTCAGAAAGGACAAACCAGAATGTGTTTTACCATATTTACTGTTCTCAGTGCTTTCTGGGAAGGAAAAAAAAAAATCATTGCCTTTCCTACCAAAAGTAGCTTTCACTCTGTGTATAGACAGACATTAGAGGGATGCAGTATAAAACAAGCATGCTGTCCACTTACTGTAACTTTATTTAAAGCTTTCTTATCAACACAAAATTTTAGTATGTTGCCCCATTTCAGAGTCTGAGCCAGCCACATTAGCTTTCAGAGTGGTTTAGATGAGTTTTCATCCCTTTTAATTGAATGAAAACCTGAGTATGATGTGAATAATACAGCTTCACAAATGTTTTTCACCTGAACAGAAATGTAAGAGTAAAAGGAACTTCCTGGATGACAAAGTTTAGTGTCCTGCTAATACCTGTATGATATAATCCCTAAAAAAAAAAAAA
>VXBX01004433.1:541830-573599 GCA_013400415.1 Scytalopus superciliaris
TTTTTACAAAAAAAAAAAAAAAAAAAAAAAAAAGATACTTTTATTATAAAATAGATTGGTGCTTACTAAAAGGAAAAGACTGGAAGTTTTTCGGTCCTGGCACAGATAGACAGACAAGCCTTAAACAGTAAGCAACAGCCTTAATAATCTTCTGTATGAAATCAAGGTCACTGAAAAATTCAAGGAGAGCAAGGCAAGCAGATCAGTCTCATGCCCAGCAGAAGCAGATCGGAGCTTCTGCTCCCTTTTATACTAACTGGAGAGGAATACAGGAGGTAGCACAGGAAAAGACTGTCTGCAGTGATAAAGCATCCTGTAAACCTTGTAATTCTGTGCCTCCTGTGAAGTATGCCAGAACTGCAGCAGAAGCAGCACAATCCAGAATTGACTGACACTTTGCCAAGGAAAGGCGCAAACACAGCAATGAAAGAGTTGCCATCCTCTCCTCGCGTCTCAAATGTCACACAGAGATAAAGGTAACAAGTCTCATTTTCCAGGGAGAGAGCATGCAGCACCACGGCTCTTCACATATGGAAAGTGGTAGTGGAGCAGTGAGCTGGGTACACACACAAGCTTTGAGATTAGCAGCAACAATGGAGTTGCCTTCCCTGCTGTCACACTGCCAGTTGCAGAAGTTGCATGCTGTTCCTAACTGATCAGTAAATCTTCAGCAACGTGGAAGGAAGACTACACTCTTTGAAAAATTATGCACCCTAAAAACAGGAGACTTTGCTATGTCACTTCATGGTGCTTTGATCAGGCATCAGGACCAAAAATAGTATTGGCTTTGCTTTGCGGCTAAGAGAGTTTCTGAAGTCCTAAGGTGCGGTCATCAGAGCTCCAGTTTTCCTCAGAATTTGCTTCGGCCTGTTGTGCCTGCTTAATTAGATTGGAATTATCAAGAAACCATTTATTCTGACTGCCAACTTAACTCCCTGCTGCAAGATGAGTCCTTCACAACAACTGAAGTATGAAGAAGGAGAAGAAATACTTCATTAGATGCTTAGAAGCATCAGGAATGGATTGTTACACTAAGCAGAACAAACAATCCTACATTTTACTTCATATTAATTATTTCACCTTGATTATCTTATAATAATTGTTGACTTGCTAATAATTAGCCAGCAAGGTCATCTTCATGTGGAGATCTTGTCTCTAAGAAGTCAGGAACATTGATTGTGATTTGGTCATTTTAGGATTACTGGGGAGGAAGATGAAATTACTCTTCTTTTGTTGTTCCTTCATGCACAGGTGTAAATCTAGTGGATGACAGATACCCTCTGTCTTTGCTCTCCACAAGGTAAAAAAAAAATCAGCAAATGAAAGTAAGAGCATTTCAAGACTTCCCGGTTGAATGTTCTACATCTGTTGCTAGTTATATTCCAATCACTGGGGTTTAGCTTTCTGTAAGAATGTGATCGTTTTCGCTGGGATACAGTTAATTTTCTACATGGTAACTACTATGGGCCTGGAAACAATGTTGATATTTCAGGGATGTTTCAGTTATTGCTGAGCCATGCTTGAAGGGTCAAGGCCTTTTCTGGTCCTCACACCACCCCACCAGCAAGGGGGCTGGGGGTGCACAAGAAGATGGGAGGGGACACAGCCAGGACAGCTGAGCTCAGCTGACCAAAGGGATATCCCATCCCATATGGTGACATGCTCAGCACATGAAGCTAGGGGGTGAGAGAAGGGGAGGATGTTCAGCATGATGGCATTCATCTTCCCAAGTCACCATTATGTGTGATGGAGCCCGGCTTTCCCAGGGATGGCTGAACACCTGCCTGCCCATGGGAAGTGTGAATGAATTTCTTGTTTTGCTGTGCTTGTGTGCATGGCTTTTGCTTTACCTCGTAAGCTGTCTTTATCTCAACCCTGTAGTTTTCTCACTTTTACTCTTCTGACTCTGTCCCTCATCCCACTGTGGTGTTTAGTTACCAATAGGAGTTAAACCGTGACAAATGATGACCCTTCACTCCCTTCTTCCTTCTGCCTTTTTGTCTCTCTGCCTATTAATAGACTGACAGGATTAGTGTAATGCTTGATTGACTGCTGGTTGTCAATCAAACCTCCCTGCTTTAACCACCAAACAGTCATTTGGGGAGGAAATTCTCTTGTAAGTAGGAGGTGTAATGGAGGGAGGGCTCGATTCAGCCTCTTAAGATTTGTCCTTAAGAAAGAGGGGACAAAATTGCTACTTCTGATTTCAGTCCTACTGTTAAATCCCAAATATCCCTGTTGGCCACTTGTGATGTGCAGTATATAGCAGCCCATGCTCGCCACTTCTCCAACAGGCTTAGTGGTATTCTTCCTTTTCCAGTTAGGAAGATTGAATTTCTTTCTGGTTTTTATTAGCTTTATCCCCTCAGTAGCCTAATAAACTCAGCAGCTGAAGCAGGGGAGGGAAGCAGGCTGTTTTCCCTGCCTTTGCTGCTCGCCAGGAGGCTGCAGTCGCATTCGCGTGTGTCTTGTGCCATCGCGCGGTGCTGCCGCCGCAGTGCCAGTCGCTCCGCATCCCCGGGACCTGCGCTGAGCCCAGCCCGCCGACAGGCTCATCGCCCATCAATACCCATCCCTTGCAGCCTGCCTGCATCCCGGTGAGCGGCTGCAGCTTCCAAAGCTTCCCTTGGACCACCGCATTAAAAGCTCTTACAGAGAAATTAACGTTCGGCCAAGGAAAGAGGAGGTGGCATCTGCTTAAACAAGGAGTTGTGCCTGTCCTGATACCAAAAGGCAGCAAAACTCCCAAATGGGGATTCATTTTTGTCCTACAGAGCTGTCTTAATTTGGATTTGGGAAAGAAGCGAGGAAACTACTGGTTTTTAAGTCGTCATTACCACTGTCAGTGATCAGTTTTGTCAGGTCCATTGATAATGTCAGGGATGTAGGGCAATATTGTGCACAGTTGTCTCATTGCTCTGGCCCTTCTGGCTCGTGCTAAATTCTGAAAAACTTTATCTAGTGCTTCTTACTCAGTAAATAATGGCAACTTTAGTGAGGTTGAAGGGTGTAGAAAACATGTGTCAAATGGCATTCTAACATATTTTTTAAATTGCATTATGTTTTTCAGTAGACTCCACCAAGGAATAATCTGTTTTATAGACTTGAACCTGCACAGTTTATCCTTGTTTTCTGTAGAAGTGAAGTTTGCAGGACTGCAAATATCTCTCCCATTATTTTCTCCAGTTTGAATTTGTTTGACACAGTAGAAGTTTCAAAGACCTGAAATTCCCATACATTTTGCAAAAATAAGAAAAGATCAGAGGGACTCTACTGGAGCTTTTAGCCAGAATAAAGATTGGAGCATAAACTGACCCTTGATTAGACATCAAAGTATACACTTAGGAGAACAGCTGGAAGACACAAGTCCACAGAATCACCATCTCCTTTTGATGTGTTACTTGCCAAATGACATGTTATTCTTCCCTGTGCACGCAGAGACAAAGCAACATAAAGTGAACATCACAGGTGGTTCTCACTTTGGTGCAATTTCCTAATAAGTTATTTTATAAGGTCATGGCAATACTCTGAAATTGTTTAAATGGCATCTGGGCTGCCTTTTTGATCTGGAGGATTCTGTTATCATTCTTTTGTGGCAAAAAAAAGCACAGGCCTTGAAAATCTATAATCTAATATTTGTTTCTCAGGAATATTTGTATTCTTACAAACATACAAAGAAAGAACTCTTCCAGAAAATTAATTTGTACTATAAAATTATTTGGTGTAAGGCCAAATACAGATATCCATGTTCCTAATGAAGAACAGTCTTCTGAGCGAGTTGTCATAGTCAATCCAACAAAACAATTTTACAACAAAATTACCTATTACCTTTCAGTAGTAGGGGAATCTTTAAATCAGTTCAGAAAAAATAGCATCCAAAAGAAGAGCGTGAACAAAACCACATACCAGAAAGAGGTTACACATTACCAGAAGATGAAAAAGAAGCCAACTGTATCAAATCATTCTGCATTGCTTTCATTACTCTTTATTTATATTCAGCTCTTTTGAACCATAGGTTTGTGAGCCAGGATAGAATAGTAAGAACACACCCATATTATATGCAAGCCAAAATAAGTTATAACTCTACAGCCATACCTGTTCCTCTTGGTTCCTTTCAACTCTTCCTTCCTGCACTAATTGTCTTTATGAAGTTTTTCTTGGAGTCTCTGTTCTCTCTTTATTTTTTCCAAGTGACAAGGTGCTAAGGTTTCCATGCCAAATAGCAATTCAGTCAAATCCATCTTAACTACTTTTCACTTTTGGTTTTATTTCATCTTCTCAACTTCATCTGCCTTTGACTCCTTGAAACAATTCAGTTTAGCTTGAAGATTTTTTTTCTTATTATTAATACAATGGCTCATTAGATTAATCTCTGCTTAAAATTCACGTCCTTGGCTCTCACCTTTGAGAGACAACCACTGAAAAGCAGCCTTCTCTGATGTGTATATACTGGCTGCTGAAGGTCACTTTCTGAAAAATCCATTCCCTTCCCCAAAAGTCTAAAGATTCAGGATGGATGGATGATAATCTATATCCTGTCCTCCTCCTTTATAGCTTGTTTTAGGTTTGAGGGTTTGGGGTTTATTTAATTGCAGGAGATTTAGAAATGCTTGCAGGAATTCAATGTTTGTTATTCAAACTATGTGTTCCACTGTGTCTTGACAAAGTAACTGTGCTCTGAAAATGATGACATTTCTACCCCCCTGGGCTGGAAAAGGAAACTTCTGTCCAGGCTCCAAAGATCTCTAGGGACATTAAAAGAGATTTTCATGAAGTGAAAGGCAAACACCATTAAAAGCTGTAATTTTTGTTCTTAAGAAATTATGCATATTTAACCAGATGTCTTTGAACTCATGCCACCTATGTAAAAAACAAACAGCTTTTTTGAGAATTTGAGGATTATTTTACATGAGAATTTAATTTGTTTAAAAGGAAATGAATATGGATGAGGATATTTGAATAGGTTCAGTGTGTTTGTCAGTCACAATTGGCAAGCCGGGACTAATCTTGGTGATTAGTAAGGGTAGTGATAAAAAATATGCTTGTACCCAATATGCCTCCTGATTGGCAGTTTATTGCTCTTAGAGGACCAGATGTCAAAAGCCATATGCTAATATTCAGCACAGAACAATCCTCCAGTTGATGCTTTAAAATGCACCATCATCATATGTTAATATTCAGCACAGAACAATCCTCCAGTTGATGCTTTAAAATGCACCATCATCATATGTTAATATTCAGCACAGAACAATCCTCTGGTTTATGCTGTAAAATGCACGGTCGCTGTCACTGCTGAGCAGTGAGGGAACAGCAGCCCCGAAAAGACAAGAGCCCTTTCAGGCGAAAGGAGCATTTGCTGCAGCAGTTGGCAGAGGGGGGCGGGGGCTGCTGAGGCTGCTCCAGGCTCTGTCGCCGACTCCTGGCATTTTACAGAGATGAGCAGGGAAGAGGACATGCAATATTTTACCCAAACTGCACTTCATACTTATTTAAACTAGGAATTATTTTCTATTTATACAGCATCTGGCATAGTGTGGTTGTGCCTCATTACTGGAGGTGCAGCAATGGAGTTACTAAATCAGATTTTAAAAGTGCATTATGTGAGAACTGCATTAAAAAAAAACAAACAAACCAAAAAAAAATGTGGATATCAATGACTTAAAACGTCTTCTGTTTGTACAGGATTTGAGTTTGTGATCTTCCTGGGCTGGGGAAGTTTACATTTTATTCGAATTATGAGTTTTGAATACAGAATCTGCAATGAAAAAATAATCTCTATTTATTGGGGCTTTTAAGGTGGTAGTACAAGCAAAACAAACAAACGAAAAAAAACACCCTTGAATTATTTCACTTGCATCAAAACAAAGCAAACCTCTGCCTGCAGTTAAACTTACCAGCCCCAAAAATCAAGGTGATAGGAGGTTTGACTGAAGGCAATACTAGGATTGGTTTATTCTGGTACCATTTTTCATGTGCCAAATGTATTAGTCATAACAATTACAGGTAATGTTAGCCATAATGCCAAGGAAATAATTGCCAAAGCCATCAGCATTTACTTTCCAGCTGATCAGACCAAAGGGGCAGCAATGAGCAGGTTTCTCTCACTACAAGCCATTCTGTAGCCATGCAGAGAACTAACAAGATATCCAGTCTCCAGCCACTGCCAGCAACAAGCAAACCCACCAAGCTGTTATTAAAGGCAATGGTGTTCTGCAACACACTCCTCCAATTTCCTTAGGATTATTCTAAAGTTTCAAGTCCTTCTGATTTGATAGTTTTTGAAGAAAAAACTTCTATTTCAAAGATCAGTTGAGTTGAAATGCATTCACAGTAGCTGTGCTTAAAGGTTGTTATCCTAATTTTACATCCCATTCTCTTGTACAGAGACTGAAATGAGCACAATTTTATACCTGCATAATTTCATCTCCAAATACATCTCCAGCAATAGTATAAATGGAAAGTGTCTTTTTGATTCATCTCTATTCCAGGCTCTATTTTGATGCAAGAGGAGAATAAAAGCTTTACACAAAAGATCACGAGTTCTTTATTTTAAGGAGAATACTTGGGTTTCAGTTGTTGGAGCTTGAATTTCAAACTTTTGAGAAGTTAGTTTGGAGTACATTTAAATTGCAGAAGATATGCAGTGATAGTTCTGCTCTTGTACAGATGTTGTACATCTGGCATGACCTTCCCCTTCACTCTAGGGCTTTGCAGTCCTCTGTCTCATTCTGAAGGAGAACTGACAATATGCTCTGGGTGAAGGAAATATTAATCCCATTCTTATGCTACTCTATTCTCTCTTTTTTTTTTTTCTCAAAGCAGCAATCCAGTGAAGACATATCCTTCTCCATAATGTTCATCTCATTTGCACCATTTAATGAAATTCTTTTCAGGAGTTGTGAAATCACACACTAATAAAAGAGAATTTCATAGACCATTACATCTCCATTAGCATCACCTTGTGTTCCTCTTGGAGGGTGTCATACACAGGGAGGACTTAACAGGAAGGAGCTCCATGGGGGCAAACAATCTTCAGGAGGCAAATGGTCCTGTGTATCTGTACGAGACAGTACTTGAGGATAAAGCTGTGTGTTGTATGCTTGCCATCCTTAGTACATAGATTATGTTCATCTTATTACTGTATTTCCCTTTTTGTTTTTAGCTTTGGTGGAAGATGATTTTGGCAGAACACGCCAGAAGGCCCTGGGCTATAGAGGATGCTTTTGGAGCAGAGGCAGTGCTATTTGGATTGTGATGGTTGAGGGAAAAAAGACACATAATTGCATCTGCAGGAAGTGCACATACTCCTGCACAAAGATGGGTGCCCCTTTTTGTAGTAAGATAGAGTAAAATCACATACTGTGCTATCAGGGAATGATGTACAGATGGAGGTGCTTTCTAGGACTTTGAACCAGAGCTGGTTTGGAGACTGCCAGCTGGGAAATGCAGGCAGAGTTGGTATGCAAATCCTGCACCCCACACTATTGATGTGCCCTGTAACACCTTAGCTTCAATGTACTTCTTGAGAGCTTTTTTAATTATTCACTAAAAGCTTTGACAAGGTGAAACTTCAGTAAGTTTCAAAAAGGTTTGCCTGCTGTCTTAGGCTGGGGAGCAGAAGGTGTTCTGGGATTTGTGAAAATTGGTCTTGTGTTGCTTGAATTTTCCCAGTTATTTTTAGTCTGGTAGTTTTATTAACTGCTTTTCTGGTATTGTATTATAAATCCATTAATTGATTTGGTTCTGTCTGTAATATTGACTTGATGAGTGGTGTTTTACAGTCCTGGTTTTAAAAACAGTAATTAAAGAGTTGATTGAAGAATAATAAAACTACAGTGGCTTGTTTATAGGTGACTAAACTTTTGTAAATTATGTAGGCTAAAAAAGGGGTTTTTTTCAATAAGTAGAACCACTTGCAGCTTGTTCTTTTGTTTTATAAGAGGGGGAGAAAAATCAGCCAGGATGAAACTTCATAATCCTTTCTCTGTCACATAAACAATAAATGCTGAAGCCTTTTCCCATGTGTTACTAGTCCCTTGACAACATTATTTATGATTAGGACAAGCTCTACATGGACATATATTTTCCTCATGTACTTTGGTAAGGTGATCAAAATCAATGACTTAAAATGTCCAGAGCATTGCATCTCAGAAGAGCCTTGTCCCTGAAAGTTGTTTACAAAGTCACTTACAATCTTGTTGTAAATCAAAACTGTTTAGCTGCTTTAAGCACCAAAAAATAAGAACCTAGCTGAAAATCATGCTGTCAAGATCTAAAGGGCTGAGGGACTTCTGAATTGTCCTACTAGTAGATTGGGTCAAACTTTTTTAAGAGGTAAGAATACAGGAAACCATAACGGCACACAGATGATTATCTCTAGAGATGTTAATTAATTTCTGTCTGCTAAAGATCACTTAACTTAGAACTAAACAAAGATGAAATTCGCCTTTCATTTGTTACAATACCACACATTCTGCAGTGTTAGCACTAATATAATAGACGTTTTGTTTCTTCAGCATATATTCTAGGAGGTTATTTAATTTTAAAGTTCCTGATTACTCCAAATGTAATGATTCTGGGGAGAAAAATCTCTGAAGTTTGGCTCAATGAATCTTACCGAGTTATACAGTTGCTACAAGTCACAGCCTTCTAAGCCCTTAATTTAAAATTCTTTTGAAGTACACATTTTATGTTTGAGTCACCTTGCTAGAAAGTGCACGTGGTGGAGGGAGGATGGTGCTCTCAGGAGGGTTATTCAAGCTCTGTTTGTTAAGCTGACCTGGAATCACCCTGGTATAGTTGAGACTTTAGGTATTTATTGGAAACCCCATTTTTATCTTGACTCTACCCCCACCTAAACCCAGAGCGTCCTTCTTGATCTTAAGAAGGCTGACTTGTGTCACTTTGGGGAGCCCAAAGGAGATTACTTTTTCAGACCCTCTTTCTGGAGGAGGGTCTGGGTAGGACACCATCTCCAGAATTGCCCAGGCTCCTGTGTTAAACAGCAGCGAGTAAAGACAAATGATTCTGGGCAGCACAGATGCTGAGGTGTGTGTTCTTTCATAATATGACTTCTGCAACTGAAAGCAGCATTCTAGTGTTCTGAGGGATGCCTACCCAGGGGAAAACTGCAAGCATTCCTGGGTATTGCTGGCTTTGCCTTTTGAATGGGTTATTCCAAAAAATCAATGCAGGCTGGGCAGGATGTGGTCTCACCATTTTCCTGACACCCTGCTGGATTTTCACCTTAAGGACTTATCTCCTGATCCTAACATCACTTCTTGTGGGGTCTTTTGAGAAGCAGCTGTTGTCTTGGCCTTTTTTGTGTCCCCTCTCAGTTTCAAGAGAGAAGCAGATGGAAGCTTTGGGCTTCTATGCTTTTCACATATAGTTTGTTAAGAACATAATGGCTTCTGTAGCTAAGAGTGGCTCCTAGCCAGGCCAGAGGACAAAACATTTGTTTGTACCATATGTGACTCAAGTGCTAAGCTTTAAAAAATGTCCAGCAGCTCAGAGTATGGGTATATGAAGAGTTTTCTGTACTCTTCATAAAGGTGTGATGAGGTGTTCAGCTGCAGGTAGGTGCTCTGTGTAAGAGGAGGTGGTGGAGAGCTGGCTGCTGTGGGTGGCTCTTTAGTGCCACAGCCAAGCTCATCATCTGTGTATCTTAATTGTCAGAGCAATTTTTTTTTTAATTGGAGGAAGAAGGACACAGTTTATCAGCTCATTCATTTTGATTTCCCCAAAGTATTACTGGAGACAATATCTTTGCAATCATAGCTCTTCAGAGGCTAAAGAAGAGTTAGAACTGTAGAAATATCACTAGAGCTCAGCTGAATTATTTGTGCTAAAACAGTCCCACACTCCTGCAGAGCTTTGAAAACCATTATACTTGCAGCTTTAATTTAGAAGTGCAACTACTCAAGCCCTGCAAAGCTGTTTCTAAGGCAATTCCTGCAGCTTTTGGACAGTCCGAATTGATCCCAGACTCAGAGCAGTCTTGAAATCCTTTACAGGTCCCCTCGACATCTGCTGCTCCCGAAATGGCTGGAGTGGCCATCTGTCATTTTTAAGCCTACAAATGTCAAATAGACAGAATGAAAACAACAGGGAGAAGGCTGTTAACTCTTCCCAGCTGTATCTGTCACCTGAGTGAAAGATGACCTTTCCCTACTTTACCTGTGGCATGCTTGGGCTCCCTCTTCTGCCTCTTCTGCCCCTTGACTGTCCCAGGTGCAGTCACAGCAGACCTGCCTGCTTCTCTTTCTAGATTCTTCTCCCCTACTAAGGGAAGAATAAGGAGCCAACTAGACAAGGGATTCAATTTTAATACTTCCTGATGGCAGAGGTTTTCTCCAGCTCCAGTTAGGCCATTTCCATCCTAGCTATGCTGGGAAGTGCGTGAATGTGAAGCACTCGCACATTAGGTGGTGCTAAACTCTAATAAATGCAGGCAAAGTGATTTCTGGAGTTGCTACCCATCTGGCTGCCACTTGGCAAGGCTCCACACTCATCTTCATGCTCTGAATAGCCAGTTCAGAGGCTTGCCAGTTTGCAGCTAAACTTCACATCAAATCATTCTAGATTAAAAGTTTTCTGAGTACTTTTTTTTTTTTTTTTTCAAAAACTACACGAAATATTACCAAACTTAGGAACCTGAGTTTAATGTTTTGGGACTTTTCTGCCCCTCACTACATCTCTGTTGCATTTGAGAGACCACAGTTGAGTATCTAGTAGAGCTTGAGACCCATTCTGCAGAGTATGAGGACAGGAAGATATCCGTGGTCTTCCCTGTACACTGCTGAGCACAATTTTTTCATACTCTGCACACAGCTCCAGGCTGCATGAAAGGTTGTGGGGTGCAGTGAGAACTGGCATGGAGTACACTGTGCAGACACCCATCAGAGTTTGCTGTTAAAACATTTAAGAAACACTAAACGGTTCCTTTGAGTTCTATTGCATGGGGGAAGCTTTGAGTTAGATCAGGACCTTACAGGATAATTGTGGACAATATTAGAAATAAAGGCATGTAAAATAGTTGAAGAGGTGCTTTGAAACAAGATGCCGAGTAATGAATAATCACAGAGAACTTAAATGATATTCATAGTACAGCCTTTTCTTTCTTAAAGCAAGCTACCTCTCTTGGACTTCTTTTCCTCTGTGAGAACAAAAGGCAGAATCAATAAGCCAGTCAATGAGACTACTGGAAACCACTTTGAAGTTTGTGATGAAAGAGAATTTTCCTTCCTGTTTGAATTGCAGATTCCTTAACACAAAACATGGCTGGATCACTTCCACCTCAACAAATGCGACTGAGTCTCAGCTCTCATTGCACCCTTCCACTCAGCCCTCCTGAGTACCACTCCACGGAATGAGTTCAGTCAGCTGCAGTCTGCACCGCAGAGAATGCTTTTCAAGATAGAGCTGAATCTATTGTTTCACCATCACAGCTCTCAGGAAGTTTTGCTGTGGCTATTTTAAAGATGTTGTGTATTACTGGGGGGTGGATGGGTGTTTCTCACGCAGTCATAAGCTCTTTAGATTTTTGGGGTTTGATTTCAGTTTGTGTTCATGGGTTCAAGAGAGCTGCAATAATACTGTAATCATTAACAGCAAAATAAGTGTTAAGTTGCATGTAAATTAGCACTTGATAGTCCCAAAAAGTTAATGAATATTGGTTAGAAACAGGTTGGGGGGAAAAATGTGTAAATCCCAAAGATTAACAAGTCTGAGTGCTATGAATCTTATTAGTCTCACTTTTACCTTTTAAATACATAACAGAATGAAGTTTGACTTCTTGCCTTTCTAGCTCATACTTGGAGGACAGCACCACTTTGATTCTGGCAGCCAGGGGATGTTTGCTCACTGCTTGGCTCATAGTTTACACACAGTTTCTCTTCTAGTTTCAGAACTGCTCAATGGCACAGCACCGGTGGAAGTAACTAGTGTTCAGTTATCCAGGGACTATTACATTTTAATCTTATGATGCTTCTTAGTCTTTGCTGCCATTATAAGTTAGTAACCTTGACAGAGACATGTGTGGCCTTTTTTAGTATGCAGTCATGCAAAACAAGATTGTTCTTGACCAGTGCAGCTCTCTTTCAGAAGTGTCCCAGACAGGGATGGCTTCTGTGCTCTGCATGTTTGCAACACCTGGCAATTTCTGTTCCATCAAGGCTCCTGAATGTAGTCACTAATTAATATTTTACCCCATTCATAAACAAGACTTAAAACATTAGGATAGCAAGTTCCAGGTAGATTAGTAATTGGCAAAGCACAATTTATGTAAGCTTCCTTAACAATAAAAATTATCTTGCTGATACTAGATGGTCTATAACATTTCCTTGCATCTTACTGCATATTCACTAAGCCTTCAGTTGGTGAACTACAGGCTTTCAAACCACCAGGGCCTGCTTTCTGTCTGCAATGGTTTGTGGTGTTATCTAGTAGAAACCAGGAGACCTGTCCACATCCCACTTCACAGCTGATTGTAGGTCTTGTTGGTTCCTTCAATTAAGCTCCCTTTAGAGGGAAAATGAAGAATGACAAACCTTGATGCCTCATCTTACAAATTCTAAGTCAGATCCAGGCTGAATAGCATTTCAGAGGCTCAAGAGAAGACATCTCCACTTTCCCTCAGCTTATCCAAAACACATTTCAAAAGACCTAGGTACGCTACTGGCTTCTGTTGAAGACGTTTAGTGTCCCTGTCACTGCTTCACTGCTCACAGAAATCCCTACTAATCCCAGTCATTTCTGAAGGAAGTTCACCCAACAGAAATGCTTTCCTACTGCAAGTCACCCTAAGCACTTGGGTTCCTTCTGAGTTAAGGCAGAGCTGTAGGGAGACATCTTCAAAGGAAGGGTGGGAATGAAAAGGTTAACCAGCTGACTGCAAAACCATTCCCTTTAACTGAAGGCAGGGAGGCATGCTGCATTTTTTATAGCTTGGGACAGAAAAGTGCACAGTATGTGGCATGGACAGAGAGTAAATGTTTCATGAGTCTCCTTACAGACTTGTCCCTGAGAGGAAGGAGCTGGCATGGCCATGGCAGCCCAAGTGCCTGCAGGAGTAGGCCATGAAGTCTCTGGTAGCTAAGGCAGCTTTCTCAGAACCCAAGGATTTCTCTCTTGCACTTCTATTGCTCTTTGTTAAATAATACTTGGACCTCTTCTTAGCAGAGGGTGCTGTGCACTCAGCATACACTGCACTGGACACTGGAGCCCAATGGTACTGGTGATGTGCTTTATGGCAGCTCTGGAGGCTGTGAGCCCACCTGAACTGTACTTGTGAACAAATGAATAATTGAATGCTCTGTCAGACCATGCCCTTATTTTCAGTAGCATTGTTGCAAATGGCCTATGTGCTACAGAGATCTCTTTCTGGAAAAAAGTGTGGTTTGCAACCTAATTTCAACATGGTTAGCAGAGTTTGCAAACACAATTATAGCCTTGGGAAAAACTGTTTCTGTAAGAGAAGAACCTTTGGTTTAGTCTAAGACTGTTATTATTCTATCTCTTATGCTTATCTCAGCTCTATGGCAGCAGGACAGATTGCAGGGAAGTTTGTTACAGCTTGCAGTGAAAACAGATGGTGCAAGAAAGAAGTCAAAAAATAGGGATAAGAAAATAGATGATGTATATCTCTAAGATACTTTAGCCAGTTCTTTAAAAAATGTCAGGAATCAGCTTTCTGACATCTAATACCAATGTCAGGTGAGTTTTCTTCAGAGTAACTAAGTCAATTACTCCACATTCTTTTACAAAATCCCTTTGGTCCAGTTACCAGTGAACAATAAGACATCTTTTCCCCCAAATGTTGCAAGTTCTAAGGTACTTTTAAAGTCTCACCACCAGAAGGTGCCAAAAAATATCTTTCCCCTGATAATATAGTGATCCTCACCACTCATAAACGATGACACACTCTACAAGCAAAGCAAACCTAGGAATCCATTCACCACTTCCCATGGGCAGGGAGGTATCAGCCATCCCCAGGAAAGTCAGACCCCATCACACATAATGGTGACTTGGGAAAATAAATGCTATCACACTGATCTTTCCTGCCTTGGGTTGGGTTTGTGGTTGGACTTTATGATATTAAAGGTCTCTTCCAACCCTGATTATTATATGATCCTATGAAAACATCCCTGAAATATCAACACTGCTTGCAGCACAAATCAAAACCATAGCCCCATACCAGCTACTATGAAGAAAATTATCTCAACCAAAACCCACAGTCTTCCATGTCATACTGAATAAACTGAAATGTTAAGCTGGCCAGAGCATCGAGCTAGCATGAAGTTCGGAAGCATGGAAGAACACGGGTTGTGATGTTCACACTGCCTGGCATGGGGACCAGCTTGTGTCATTTATTCTGTACAAAACTTGAGAAGTATCTTAGCATGTGTGTCTGAAGGTCAGTGGTGCCACTGCTGCGTCTGTGAACGCTTGTGTGAACATTCTGCTCCTTGGTCTGGCCCCAGACATCTCCAGTTACCAATGCAATCTAGGTATTTTCCTGGACTCGGGGCTTGGGGCCCTGCCCTGTGCCGGGAGCCGCCCGCAAGCTGCCGCAGGCAGCAGCGTGTGCTGTTACAACATTCTCCACTTCGTGTCCTCGCTTGCCTGCTTTTAGGATCAGCTACGAAAAGGGAAGGCTCAAGTTTCAGGAAGGACAGAGGCTAAAAAGCAACTGGATACCTGCATTTTTTAAGACAGAAATTCATCTGAAAAATTCAATCCTCTCCAGGCTCTGACTGAGCACCTTGGAGTTGCAGCATCTTGATGCCTCTTGTGTTTGAATGGCTTCAGGATGCGACCCGCACTGTGTTGACGTTGTAATCCACATTCAGGGGCTTGGCTGAGCTCCTTGAAGCCTGTGGAGCACGGCAGACTGACCTGTAGGGTCTGATAAACAGTTGAAAATCCCCAGGAATCTTTCCTGATCCAAAGAGTATGCCTGCCTCATCATGGATAAGCAAGTGTGAACACTTTCACACCATATCTGCTAACGAGTTGCTGGACAGACTGTATCAGTCTCATTTTGCGTCCTGATTCTGTAAAGCATCAGTGTGTGCTTCGTGCTGAAGGGAATTCTTCCCTTGCATGTTCACTGATAACTAAATGGTCCAATCGGGAAACCTCATGTAGATCCCTGTGTGTATTTCAGGAAAACCTGATTGAGTTTTCACAACTGCCCCTGTTAAGTTAGTATTAGTGTATCTACCTTTAAATTCCAGCTAGTTCATTGATGAAATCTTATTCCCTATTTGTCTAAAGCTTGGAAGAATAAGGTCTGTGCAAACTAACTCATAAGTTGCGATTCCCTGCACATCACAGGCCACTTAATGCCATGTGGGAATGAGGGGGAATCTCTTTACACTTCCTCTTTGCCCAGTTCTTCAAATCTGAAATGTATCTATCTATTGAAAATAGAAATTATTTTAATAAATGTAATGAAAGAATTTATTACTAATTTGAGAACTTCATTATAATGACTATTGCTCAGCTTAAAGAAATGTCTTTGCAGCATTTATATTATGCAAACAAGGAATGCACAGAACAATGTACCTCCTCCAAAAGTTTTCACTAGCTTGGACAGAGGAGCAGCCCTGGGCTTTGCCATACTGAGTACTTCAGGAATCTTTCTCTTCTGTCCTTGGCAGTCTGGAGCCCTAGGAGCTTCAATTCTGCAGCTGGTAGAAGACAAAAAGCTATTTCAAAACTGAAGCCTTTCATGAAGGAACAACATTGTATTTCAGATGATCCTACTTTTACCAAGTTCTCCTATTTTAAGGTCAAAACCTGTGAGTTTTTTTCAGATCTTCTCTCCACACAAAAGCACAAATGGGAGAAAATCCAGCCCTTCCATCAGGGATTTGTTCCAATGATAAAAATTACTTTGCCTTATTTATTTTGTGAAACTTTTCTAGCTTAAGTTTGGAGCAAGTTGTTCAAGTACTGCTGTCTGCTGGGAGGGTAAAACTGCAGAGGAATAAAATTTCCTGTTAATGGCAAATATTCATGGCATCAATTCACGAGTCAGACTGTCATCCAGTAATTCCACCAACAGTTTAGTAGCATAATAAGAGGATTATTTCCTTCAGCTCCCATTCCTGTTCCTCAAACTGAATACTCATCAATCCAAAGTCTTCTAATTATTTTCCAGGCCTTCCAACTTTTGTCCAATTGAGCCTTAACTTGAACAATTGTCTCTGACAACACTTTAGGTCTATTTAAATCCAGCATAATTCAATCTTTCTGTTCTGCTATATAATTCTTGATTCCTTTTCTTTGTCCAGACAAATATCAGGACATGGGCTTCTAACCTGATCCTTTTTCTTATGAATTGTTAGGATCCAGTTTGTGGCTATTGGGAGGTGGGTGGAACAGCTCATTTTGTGCGCAAGATCAGGACCAAACTGAAAAAAACAGGACCATGTATTTTTCCAGGGTGTAGACCAAGAGCAACTGGGCTGTCACTAGTGTATTAGGTGGGGAAATACCCACTACCTTTAAATAGGCAAATATCTTACAGCAGAGCCTGTTATTCATGACACCAGAGAGAGAACTGCATCAATGGGCCAATTTTCTGTGTAGCTGTAAATCACACTGTATTTCTTTGCAGAAAATGCACCAAGACAACTAATTCTATTTGGGTGAGTTGTACTGAAGGAATAGTGCTATTTTAAAAATAACTGTTATTGGATTTAGTTTGATGTGGAATACAATAAATACTAGGCCAAATTATGCAGGGTTACTATAATTATTTTGAAAGCTCAGCATGGAAAAATTTGTAACAGCTCATGTGCTCACATCAGGGATCATTTCAATTTTACCCTCATGAACAGTTGTTCATTCATTGCTGATTGCAACAATCTTTTAATCAAGAAAACAGCGCCTATATCTTACTCCAGCTGGTAACAGGGATTGAGGGAAATAGTGAGATTAATTTTACAAGCTGAATGCGAGAACCAGATTTCTTCAAAGTAATAAGACTTGCTAAATAGAAAGAAGTGGCTTTAAAGCTTCTTTGAAAGGAAAGGCAGTGTCAAATTCAGCCTTTAGGCAGTGTGTTGCAAATGTTCTTGCACCTGAGAAGCATCAACAGGAAGGTCCATGTCACAGACTACAGAGGGAGCTTTTCTCCAGTGCTCTTCGTGTGGCAGCATTGGGCAGCAGCTCTGGTTTGCTTCACCAGCAACAAATTATAAATCACTAAATGAATGAGCAAACACACAACAAAACAGCTGGAAGCAAGGATTTTTCCCTTCCGTTACCCTCACCGCTCCAATTAGCTCATGCAATGCTTGTTTACTCTTCAGTGTCCAAACCCAGCATCTTACTGAGTACCTTAAAGCCCAGTGTCATCTAACAACAAAAAGGTGGACAGGCACTGCAGTTGGCTTCCCAGAGATGTAGATATAGGGAGGGGATAAAATAACAAGTCTTTTCTCTGTTTGCTCAAAGTTCTATACCCTTTGGAGCTTACCCACCATCACTGTTGTCTGTAAAGCACCTTTCACTATTTTCTTATTCTTAATGTAAAGACGGGAGAAAGACAGCCAAGAGGATCTCTTAAAATGTTGTTGTCAACTTTTGTGGGTTTTTAACCCTGGAAAATGTTGAGGTTAAAATTGTTAAAGGTATCTAGTGAAAGCAAGAGAATTTTTAATGAAACATGCCTCTGCCCCCCACCGTCACCATGCACCCTCCCTCCACACCCCCCACACACCCCACACACACCCCCCAAAAAAAAAGCATCCACACAAATTTTTCCAACAGAAAATGGTACCTCTGGAGGAAAGAACCCCAACTTTTCTGACCACTGTTTGATCAGCTCCAGGACTATGACAAATCCTTCAGGTTCTGATTATAATCTGATGGTGTCCCACATCATCATTTTTAAGTAGGGTTCATCTAGATATGAATGGCACACCAACAGCGCTTACATCACAGAGTTGCCTTGAAGAAGGACCCATTTGGGCATCATCTGTGCCAAGTGACTGTTCAGCTCCAGGTTGATGCATGGCTCAGCTGCCTGCTCTTACTCTGCCGGCTTGTGTCTGCTCTGTCTCTGCTATGGAACAGTTTGGATCAATACTTCCTGATACAACACTGCTCTAAGAGTGTGAGTTAGACTTCCCAGATGGCCCATCCAAGGAGACAAGAGCAAAGGAGAGTTTTAATGTACAGACCTCGCAACTATTTTCAGTGAGCAAGTTTGAAAACATGTGAAGGAGATGTCCAAGATGTGAGAATGTAGCCTCAGTTCAGACTTGTGCAAATAGGCAGGTATGGAAGAGGATCACAGCCCTGCTAAGCTATACAAATATCTATTTTGTAATCAGAAGATATGAATAAGTAGTCCACACTGAAATGGGACACACTGCTTTTATAAGTGATTTTTTATTCTAGTAAGCAGAGGAAAAACTGCATCAAAGATGTGTGTTTTAACAGCAAAATGACACTGCAAAGTTAGGTACAACTTAGGAGCTTTTCTGACAGTATAAAAGGTTATGGCCCAGACTCTTCAGCCTTTCCAGACACAGGTGAAGTTATTCCAGATATCAAAGCAACTGAGAGACCTCCCTCCACTCTGCCCTGGTTGCTGGGGATTTTGCATACCTACAAAATTCAGGTTGGGGCCAGTTACCATTGCTACAATAAACACTAAATGAGATATCACTGTCATTACTACCTGTTTTCCCAGATTGCTTTCCAGACTGATTGGATTTAGGGATTCGTTTCCTCTATTGTCTCTTCCGGAGTGCTAATAGGGATTGGGAAACTTGAACCTGTTCAAACGGATCTCTTGATATTTCTCATTCATTTCTGTATTGAGATTATTCAATAATAAGAAAATGTTTTGATTTGTCATACAGAATCAAGCAGCTTTGATGTGCCATACTTCATCCTACCCGGTACCTTCTACCTTGAGGAAATATAGATTGACCTCTATCATGGTGATATTCTCTGTATCATTTTAGCAGCATGAAAACTGGCAAGTAAATCTTCTATAGAATCTCTCAGCACAAAAAAATGAAACTGAAATATTTAATCCCCATGGAAACAGTTTATCATGGATAGAGGATTTTCCTCCAAATCAGATTGTGAGCTTCCAAGAACACATCCTGAAAATGGTGATTTCACATCAAAGCTGAAAAGGCAAGTGGGAGGAGAGAGGAGATTTTGGGGGGGACAGGGAACCTGACTGCTGGTGTTCACCCACCCTGTGCAGTCTCACCCTCCAAGATCTAACTGCTGTGGATTTAGTGTACATGTGAGCACTTCCATAGATTTTAAGCACTACGGGGAGAAGTGCCATTGTTAGGCATTTAATCTGAAAGTAAAGAGGATTGTCTTTCTTCCTTTCAAATCTAAATCCCTTGTTAGCTTAGTTTCTTAAGAGGGGAACACAATCAGATGGGTTTTTTCCCCCAGTACATTTGAGAGTCAGGCTTCTTTTTTGTCTTCACTCCCAAAGAAAAGTACAAGTTACGAAGGAATTGTAACTTTTATTTGTAGCTTTTTTTTTCATCACTGAAGTACACGTGGTATGTCAGCTCCCTAAATCCCTTTATTCTGTGTCTGAGTCTGAACTCTTCCAAGTATTTTATTTTCAGTCTGCTCTGTCTCTTTCTGCTTTCCTCAGAGGTTCTCCTTTTAATTGCAGCATTTGAAACCTCAATACCCATATACCATCATACATCAACACCATCTTCTCTTAAATCTTAGATTTTCCACTCCTATTAGTGGATCTCTACTTCTAGGCAATGATCAATGCACTTGATTGCTTATGCCATCTTCCAGTGGTGCAAGAAAGGAAGATCTCTCATGAATAGCCCAGACCACTTTTCATAACCCATGGCTGAACCAGGTCCTCCTGCCCCTGTGACCTGGAATTTATTTTTTTTTTTCTGCAAGTGATTCTATTGTCCTCATAAGCTTTTACGATAATTCCTTAAATGTCTTGTGTTATGGTACTTGGACTATTCTTTTCTGTGGTTTCTCTGCTAGACAAACAGTGCTCAGGTGCTCAAGTCATGTTACTGCTCATGATCTTTGCATAGCTGAGGGGAAACAGATGGGTCCCAACTAGTAGCCCACTTCAGAACCTTTTATAGCTAATCTTGCTGATTTGGATCTTAGCTGAAGCCTGTGTAAAAATTGACATTACCCAACAGCTGATTTTCAAATGAACTGATATTTTCTATTTTGTAAAGGTACATGGTTGACATGAAATACTGGAAATTTTGGTGACACAATCTCAACAGAGAAGTGGCCAAGGATGGAATTAGCTTGCAGTCTGAACTACTGAGCATGCTGAAGCATCTCTAGATCAAATTAACCTCTTGTCAGTGCAAACCATCTCCACAGACTCAAACCATTTGGATTATTCCTTTGGAACCTGGACTGTTGCAGAATTCAAAAGATTATGTCCTCAGATGTAAAGACTTGTGCAAGCAACAGCATCCTTCATCCAAATGGATTTTGGAATGGCAATATACTGAAGGAGAATTGGAACCTCAACACTGCAAGCAGCTTTCTATGCGTCCATGATACTGTATTCAAGTAGAGCATTAGCAGCCTTCATCAGGAGGCTTCCACTGAAACCTGACACCAACAGCTTTTCCTCTTGCAAGGAGGTATTTGTGGAAATGTCTGGCCTTCCATAAACACCACCCAGTCCTGGTGAGCAAAGGGGATGGGGGCTGAAGAGCTTAGTGCTTCCTCACTCAGGCAACATATTGTTGATTTCCTTCTGAATAGAAATAGTCAACTTTTATTCAAACTTGGCAGCAAGCAGAAGTATGAAGAGCAGCACAATCCCAGCAGTATCCTGGTAAGGTCTCCTGTGTGGTGCATGGTTGCTGGGCAAGCAGTGACTCTTCAGACTGAAATAATTAGTCCGCCTTTGAAACTGTTCCAACTCAACTCCTCTTCTGGAAGCACTGAAAAAGGAGCAACTTTGTATCAACCATGATGGCAATGTTAGTGAATTTCTGTTTTAGGACGGGCCTTTTTTGAGGAAAGAGTTTCAATTTGTTTGTGACCTGATCTGATGCCTGCCACATTCACTGAGCTGTGAGTAGGTTGTCTCTTTCTCAAATTTGCTTTGTTTGAAGGTTTTCCATTAACTACCTGTAAAACAGTGAAGCAAAGAGCCTTTGCTTTCCCATTTCCCCCTGAGGCTTGATTTACTGATGTTTGTAAAGCAGGTGGTAGTTTCAAAGGGATTTCAAAGGTCTGCACTTCTGTCTAGTCTAAGTACCCTGACTTCAGCAAAGCTATGGACTAGATGAATATCTCCATCTTGTGCTAGTAACTCCTTACTAATCTTATTAAATCCTTTCCAGACCCGGATCAATACCTGAAATGCACTCTGTCCTGTAATTAATCTGATGAGCCATGCTAGCCTTGTTTACAAGTCCCTTCAAATTTTTCTTTAGAGATTTTTATTTTAAAATTAAACTGGTTTAGCAGAAGCAGGGTCACGGTCTCTGTTTCTCAGTAGCTTTTTCATGCCTTTATTAAATCTTCTGTACTGAGTGCATTCAGTAATTCAATGTTTCTGCTTGGTGAATAGAATTGGATACCAGGTCTTAAAGACCCTGCAGAGGGTCAGGTCTGGCAGTTTGATGGATCATGTGTGAAAGGCGTCAGTTAGCCCAGCCTGACAGATTTGTGGACTTGTTCATCAGAGACACAAATGTTTGATGAAGTGTGTGGGACCACATGAGTTAGAGCAGTGTCAGCACTCCTGTTTGCTACCTCATGCAGTCATTTGTCCCCACCAATGCTTAGTCTGCTCAGCTCTCGAAGACAGGGTCCACCTCTTGGTGAGGATGGTTTTCTGACATGTGGCTATTTCAGACCAAAGGGTTGTTCAACAATAATTGATGAACTACTAATCAGTGATTAGTGTTACTAATTGGTGAGGGCAAGAAACCACACGGTTTTACCTTCATTGCCCTCCAGGAAAATGGGCATGTGATCTTAATTCACTAATAGATGATAGACCATAGATGACAGATCATAGATGACAGCAAGACATAGAAGTAAGCTGCAGGAACAGAAGGAATGAATGGAATAATACTGTGACCCAATTTTGCTGCCATTGACCAACAGTCACATAGCTCACATATGTGAAAGTGCAGCAGGCAGTTATTAACACACTACAGTTGTGTCCAGGTTCAAAACCACAGCTGACTGGTCTAGTGTTGGCAATAACTTCCAGTTTGAGCAGGAGGTTGGACTACAAACCTCAACACATGCCTTCCAGCAAGCCTTTCTAGGAGTCTGTAACCCAGCCTTGTCCTGATACATTGCTTTCTTTTTCTTCACCAGTCTTTAGTATGCTGCTTTGGAAGGGACTCAGCTAATTGAAGGCATCAAGAAGGAGGTGCTGAAGAGGTTTATGGCAACGGAGACAACAGGAAATGCAAGGCTGAGAGAAAACACTGAGATACTGGGTGGGGACCAAAGCAGTTGGTACCAAACACAGAAATTATCTATCTCAGTCTTCCATGGAAGTCTGAAGTGTTTCCTGTTTAAAGAAATCACATTTTTGGCCTTAGATTTAAAATTTCTCCATGAGACACATAGAATATTGCACAGCTGTACATGCAGTACGTGACATCACTGAGGAAGTTTCACCTCTCAGACAGTACAAGAGCTGATAAAGGTGCCTAAAGGTCCTGTGAGGAGGTTCATCCCAACACTTCTTATTATTTGAAGCTTATATCATCATATAAATTTTTAGGTTGAAAAAGACCTTTAAGATCATTGAGTCCAACCATTAACCCAGCATCGCCAAGGTCACCACTAAGTCTTGTCCCTAACTGCTGCATCTACACCTCTTTTAAATACCTCTAGGGATGGTGACTCAACCACTTCCTTGGGCAGCCTGTTCCAATGCTTGACAACCCTTTTAGTGAAGAAATTCTTCCTAATAGCCAATCTAAACCCTCCCTGTTGCAATTTGAGGCCATTTCACCTTGTACTGTCACTTGTTACTTGGGAGAGGTGAGAGAGAAATAGGTCACTGTGTACCTTCTGTAGAGCCTGAAGGTACTTATCAACACCTCAGCTAATAATTCGAGTTTGGTACACAGCTAGACTGCTATTGTGCCCAGAACATGTACCTTGTAGCTGGTAAATACACTAGTTTGGATGCAGAGACCATTTAAAAACATCTTCCTTATCTTTGAGGGTGTTTGCATGCCTCATTGTTCTCCTTGCATAATGAGCAAAGCCTGACCCTCCAGCTTGCAAAAATCACCCCACAGCTATGGCACTTTTGCATTACAGTTTCAGCCTGAGTCTAGTGATCCAGCCCTGACTGCGAGAGATAACTTGACCAGCCAGAAAATGGCAAGCTTAGTTCTGCAAAGGGCTGCTCAGATGGGCTGCTGTTGTGTGGGATGCTGTTGCATGGGATGCAAGGATGAGAAACACTTCTGGGTTGTGATCTGAGACACAGCTTGGGCCTTCACTACCAGGATCACACAAGCACCCCTGTTCCTGCAGCAAAATTCCAGAAGAGTGGTCAGCATAGCTGGAATATCCCAGTGAGGGTTGGAGATAAACGAGCAGCTCCAGGGCTCCTCCTCTCACCCTTCATCCTCATGGGAATTAAACATGAGAGCTAAGTGCTTGCTTTTCTGAAGCTATTACTGGCAACCAATGCAAAATGTTCCTTTTCATGACAAGTAAATGACCTCCTAAGTACAAGCTATAAAAATTCAGGTCATGTCTTCTGTTTCATTAATATGCTGCCTGACAAAGCCTTTGCCTGCTGGGGCTCTCTGCTGGCAATGGGAGTTAGAAAACCCTTAAGGATTTCTCACTGTCATTATGAGATAGAAAGGCAAACAGGCTTCTAAAGGAAAGAAGGCTCCCAAGAGACAGGCTGTCTTTGTGTCCTGATCCTATGGACAACCACAGGAGGAGGCAAGTAATGCCATTTACACACACAGTCCCAGCAGTGTGGGGTTCAACTGCTTTTACGTTTCACTAATAGCTGGGCCTGACTGTCCCAGAAGTCAGTAGAAAGTGTTTTTTTGATTGCAACAGGCAGTGGACACAGAAATGTTTGTAAAATTGGTAAGGAGGGGGTAGAAGAACAATATTAATCAGAAGGGAATCCAAGGGAGAGTCGCTTTGAAATTTTTTTTCTACAAAAATAATAGAATTGTTTAGATTGGAAAAGATCTCAAGATCACCGAGTCAAACCATTAACCCAGCACTGCCAAGATCATCATTAAGCCATGTCCTCAAGTGTCACTTCCATACCTCTTTTAAATACCTCCAGGGGCGGTGAGTCCACCATTTCATGGGCAATGAAATGAAGAAAGTGAAGAAATTTTTCCTAATATCCAGTCTTAACCTTCTCTGGTGCAACTCGAGGCCATTTCCTCTCATCCAGTCACTTGTTACTTGGCAGAAGAGGCCAACCCCCTACCTGGCTACAACCTTCTTTCAGGTAGTTTGTAGAGAGAGGTTTAGTCACCCTTGAGCCTCCTTTTCTCCAGGTTAAACAACCACAGCTCCCTCAGCCACTCCTCAAAAGGCTTGTGCTACAAACGCTTCATCAGCTTCATTGACTACTATACTCTTTGGGCCAGTAGAATCAAGGATTTACTGGAGATGGTTGTTCTTTCCACATAAAACTGTCTTTCAGAAATCAGAGGACTATCTCCCTGCAGTGGTCATCTAAGGTGGCTGCAGAGGGTGCATCCCTTCTAGTTGTAACTACAGGGATTTCCCGTAAAGGATGTAGGGAGGATGGGCTTTCATCCACATGCTTCAGTAAGGCTGCATTAATCTAAAGCTGGATTCTGGGTTCAAGGCCTTTTCCCTGTCTAGGGAGTTTGGGCTTGAAGGAGTTGGAAGGGCATTAGGTTTTGCTCTTACCAATTTTGCTTTGGATGCATCCTGTCTTCCTGACTGAGTTCTCTAGGCTTGCAGGGTGGTAACTGATGTGCTGGCATGGAGGTTGGGCTTTACTACCTGGGGTTTAGGTCTGGCTTTCCACCTCCAGGTCAGTTCCCATCCTCTCACCTAGGCTACTCCCTCAACTACAAGCTGATAAGGTGAGTTTCACATGGAGAGCATGGAGCCTGAGATGTAGCAGAGAGATCCAAAATGTAACCTGACAGGTCAATGCCCTTCAGAGGGTTATAAATATTTACTTGAGCCACCAGGTATTTCCAGGTTTGGCATCCAGGTGTCCTTATGAATTACTTCTTTCCAAAGGTGAGTTTTAGGGACCTGGGTGCTTTGTGTCCTCCTTTGTGTTGTTCACTACCCTGTATCTTGTTCTCTACAGTGCTCCTGCCCAGAATGCCAATGTTTTGGAGCAGCACCATCAGCCTCATTCCAGCAACACTCAGCCTGCAATGAATGCATTGATTCATAGTTTATTTTCAAAGCCAGAAGGAATTGCTATGCTGATCTGCCCTGACCTGGAGCATGCAGTGGGCACAGGAGTATTTATAGCTCTGTTTACAGCATTCTGCTCTGTATACAAGCAAATAAGGACAAGTAAAGAGCAGGTTCCCTGTCTCAGCATAGGTTTGACAGCCACTACAAGTTCAACTGCTTTATTAAGGTATTGCCCTCAGTAGCTGGCAGGGCAGACTGGCCCTGCCAATTCCAGAGCTCATGGGCAGAGTCATCCACGAACAGCTCTTGTGCATAGATCTATGGCCTGACTGCAGCAGAGCAGAAATAAGCTCCAGGTGCAAAGACGAGATCTGGGAAATCCCAGGTCTATGTTTCTTAAGCTTGCCTTGCATCTTCTTGTGAGGGATTGTCTGTCCTATGTTCTAACCATATTGAAGCAGCCCAAAAGATGCATAAGGTCACTGGATAAGATGGCTGAGATGAATCATAAATAAGTTGTGGGGAGATTTTAGAGAACAGCAGAACAGAGCCACCACAAACTGCAGCTGCTACAGCTCTCCCAGTATAATATTTCTCAGGGTATGTTCCCCACTTTGTATTTGGAGTCACAGACTGACACAGCATGCTCCAGAACACCATGGTGCTGCATCGCAGATACGGTGATGAACTGACCTGCCCAAGGCTCAAGCACCTCAAGAAGATTAGCTCTCATCTGCGTGTGGAACTGAGATCATTAAGATTGAAACAATGTTAAAAGTTGCCTGGCTTCCCACTTGCCATGTCCTGTCTCCATGCCTTGTAGCATGCAGCCAGTCTCCAGGCCATTTTTCTTTCTCCTGTGCTTAATTCTGTTGCCTTAGCTCTTGATATGTGATGAATATCCAAGCAGAAACCTGAGCAATAATCAGATACATTAACTGGACAGAATAGCTAATCTTCTTCCTGTTCACTCTTAGATTTCTGCAGGTTAGTGCCAGACAACTGCTTTTGAACTGCCAGTGCAATATAAGAAGCCATTGTCATTATTTTCCCAGTAAAATGGAATTTACAATATTTCTTAGAATATGATTTTCATAGCTAAATTTTACTAGAGTTCTGATTGACATGTGTCCCATCAGGTTCAAATTCCACTGAAAGCCTGCCTTTTTTCACCAAACTGTATTGGTGAGTGAACATGTAATTGACTAACATTGCACAGTCCTCAGATGAAATCCCGAAGAGGGAAAGTAATTGCCTTTTCACATGCACAAATAGTAAAATCAGCTGGAGCTAATGCTTTGATAGTTAAGAGAAGTTATTAATATTTCTGCATGGAAGTAGCACAGCCACCGAGACCCTCGCAACTGTGCATCTCACAGTCTTGCTCTTGGGCAAAGTACATGCAGTCATCTCTAATCTGTTCCATCTCTCCCCAAGCAGCTCACCCAGCAGTGTGAACAAATCGCCTGGAAATGTCGTCATCAGGCTTCATCTGGCACTATCTCCCCTTCTGTCTGGGTCATTGATTTCTTCATCTCCTCTGCCTTAAAACTCACATCATACGTTAATTTGCGGCTCTCCAGTACTGAAGCAGCTGCACTGTGCCTTCCCTGCTCAACACCAGCAGCTTTCAGCCTCTGAAGTGTCCTTCAGTTGCTGCTCACATGAAGATCTCCTGAATGTGTCTCAAGTGCCTCCCTGCCTGCTACATAGCAGCATGTGCTCTGCCAGCTTTTGTTTCATCACAAGAGAGCTTAGAGCTGTTCTGCTTTCGGAAATTGGGTAAGATTCACTCTCCTTCCTACAATGACTCAGTGTGCTGGAGAAATGACTCTTGCCTTGTACGAGCAGCTACTGTGGAGCTCTCAGAGCTGTGCCAGTCTCTGATAGCCACCAGCTGCCCTCTGGAGAGCCCCTTCGCTAGCAAAGGGCTGGGGCTGCTCCATGCTCTGGTCTTATGATTGCTAAATATAGAGTCCATTGATAAATAGCATAAATGCATGAGGGGCACAAGAACCAACAGTTGTTGCAGTTAGCTCATACAGCCTTTTCCTCTGTTCTTTTGCCTGTCTCTCTGTGGCCTTTCAATGTCACCCTTTGCATTTTGAGTAGGTATCGCGCACACTAGATTCATACTCAGTTCTCATTGCAAGAGTGACTAGAGTTGAGCCTTCTGCATGTAATTCAGCCCAGAGAAACGATTCTGTAAGAAAAAAAAAGTCTTGTCTGGCTACTGATGCTGTGGTCATTCTCTGCTTGCACAGGGTCAGAGTTTATTCCCAGTCTTGATCTGCTGATGTTGTTTAATAAACAGGTATCACTCAGATCCTGTATCAGCCCTGTTTGCTGAGTTGAAGGCAGTTTGGGCATCTACACCACAAACTTGCCTGCTGCTGCTTTGCACAGCTATTTCCAAGGATCTAATCTGGCCAGCAGAAACTTAATTTCCTTGTGTTTTATTAGGAGTAATAAAGTCCCACCTTTCCTCACCACTTGTAAACAGAGTGGATCTGACATGGAAATAAGTGCAAGATGGTGAGACCTCAAATGTGAAGCCCTTACTCCTAAATTAATGGTGATCTTAATGGGAATAATTCCGTTCAAGAGAAGTGTCAGATGAAATGAGTCTATATCCCCAGGGATATAGACTTTTATAAAGCTCTGCTGATCTTTGCCTTTCTAGAAACCAATCAGTTGCTTTGTTTTGCTGCCAAATTTCTCATCCTAGGCCTGGAGTATGTCCTGAAAAATATTTCTAGAGAATCCCTTGCTATAAATAACCTGGACGTGGGAAGTATTCTTTGTATCCTTCCTAGAACAGAGAGCACTAGGCTACAAAAGGGTATGGAGAAAGGACTAATCTCTCATACTAGAGGAGAAAAAAATACCTTGATTTTGAAGCTGATGTTTGCAGTCTGTGCTCAGGTTGAGTCACATGAAAGGCAAATTGAGATAAGAGAAAAGACTCCTAAAAGAAAATTACTGATGTTAATCTCTGTATCCCTGCTTACATGATCTTTGCTAAAGAAATAAAAGCACTGCACTTCCCTGTAATGTCTTCTTAAAAGGTGCAGCACCACCAGTTCCCCTGAGTTTCCTCTCTCTGCCCTCACTGTATGATCTCTATGCATAAAGCCTTTCAGAAGGTTTTTTCTTTGTGACCTGTTTATAGAGGGTGCTCGTGGTCAACCTGTCCCAGCCCTCCTGCAGCTGATAGAGCCACATGTCCCATCTAGCCACGCTGATCCTGAAGCAGCCATATGTGAACTTTTATCACATTTCTGTAGTTGCATGTGAATATCACTAGATGTCCTCTACTGCTAAGTAGCTTTATCATGGTCTGTGCCAAGCATCCAAGAAATTCAGTGAAATCAATCTTAGCTATTAAAGCTGTCTATTTTATATCTTCATTGTTCTCAGTCTATAGATGCACAGCAATATTGCTCATCCATAGCCTGAAGGAGTGATCTACTGCCTCTATCCAACTGGGCTACTGTGGCAGCAAAGCTTCTATGTTGGTTTCATTCAGATTTGGAGCCAACTGGCAGTGGTAGGAGCACCTCAACTTTTTCCTCTGCAGCTTATCTGAGACTGAATCATCAGACAGTGCTCAGGTTTTGGTCTCCTTGTGCTCTTCTCCAAATTCAACACCAAGGGTCAGCCTGTGGGACTGCGTTCTAGCAAGATCTGACACAGTGCAGAATGGTGCACGCACCTCTGCAGGGTGCAGTCAGGTACAGCTCCCTGCTCCAGCACAGCCTGGCTGCCTTCCAGGCAGTGAGGCCAGCAGTACCTTGGGTTAGCTCATGGGACAGCCACCACAGCCCCTCAAAGCCTGTCTCCATCTTCTGACTTCTCTGCAGGGACATGGCACCAGCAGGAACTTGTACAGACAAAAATCCTACCCATTGCACTATTTCTGCAGAGAAAACATTACTTTTTTTGGTGCAGAGTCCCTGTCTGGCTGTGGTGCTGTGCAAGCCCTTGTGCTTGCAGCTGCCCACTGCAGACCTCGGGCAAGGGAAATGCCCCTAGCAGCCCAAAAGGCAGCTGCCAACAAAACAAGCTTCATGCTGCACTAACCCACTCAGCTTTAACATGGGATAATAAACAGCCACATTCATCTAGACCTAATAGTGAAATATTATGCTATATAAATAATGTGTCCTCTGATTTAGAGAGAACTTGCCTGAAGTATAATGTGACCTGAGCAGTCAGAGACTGTGCAGTCACTTTAATCTATTCAGTGAAGCTGAAACAGCTGGAAATGTCATGTGCTTAAATCTGTATGGGGGAAATGTTGGCTGAAATTTTAAGACACACTTTTCTTTGAGCTTTGCATTTAGTTCCACAGTTAGAAACGTTCCCCATCCTGAACTCACATCCCCCCAGGGAGGGCTGCCAAAGGGGAAGCTCTTCATGCCTCTCCCTCTGCTGTCAAACTGAACGTGATGTTTTGTTTGAGGGCTCCTTGGGGTGACTCAGCAGGATACAAAAATGCACTTAAATAGGAGTTGTATTGTATAAGTGATCAACCACAGCAGCAATTCCCCTTTAGCAATGTTGTTAATGAATACACACTACAAGAAATTTAATGCTGTTCCAAATACTGGCTGGAATTGAAAGAGGACTTTTTGGCTTTCTTCCTTACATAGTTTTAGTATTTCTTATGGGCAGGAAGGCTACTGAGAACTCACGAATAGCCTGGATACCCAGCGTACAGGAACCGGGCCACAGGCTTTTCTTCTCAAATGTGTCTGAGTACTGGGCTTGGTTTGCAAATGCAGCTGCCTCCGAAGAGGCAGAAATGTGCCTGCTCTGAAGGGCAATCAGCTTAAGATGCCCAAATACGGAGCTGGATGCTCACATTTAAAGATCTAAACCTGAAATCTTTGGCCTAGCAATCCTGTCAGCATTTAGTGACAACATTTCCCCACCTTCAAGGGTGTATAAATAACCTGTTGTGTGCAGCTTTGCCAATTCTGCCCTCACTGGTGGCAAGATGTGCTGATAGCAAAACCCAGATTCCTCATAGCCAGTCACCTCCATCGCTGCACTGCAGTCTGCCCTGGGAAACCGAGGAGAGTGTTTTGTCCTAGAAGGAAAATTTGTAGCCAACAGAGAAACTGAGTTTCATGCCAAATTCAGGTGTAAACACAGGACTTGTTGACAAACACAACTCTTACAAACCCAGTTGTTGATTCATGTGAACAAAACACCTCTGTCATGAGGCTGGGAAAGCCTGTGGGGGTCCTCCAGGACATGTCTCCTGATGGGGTGAGATTAGTCAAGAAATTGCAGGGTGAGCAGTCACAAGGGCCACAGCCAGGTGTGCTGTGGGTGTGCTCTTCCTCACCTCCTCCATGCCACTGGAGCAATGCAGATTTTGAGGCAGACACTCGTATTTCTTGTTTGTAAAATGGCAGTGTGCTCCTCTCTGCTTCTTACTTATGTGGGAAAGACAGCATGGAGGTTGTCTTGTTTCATGCATGCTGAAGCCTGGTGCCAGACTTCCCCGGGTAGACCTTTTGGGAAGTACTGGAGTGTACATAACACTAGTTTGGCACAGGAATGGAGCTGGTGCTGTTCACTTGTGTTTAAAAACCGTTTTGAATTCATGTACCTCTGCTTTGCACACCAGCAGGACGGTGGGCCCTGACCCAGCAAGGTAAATCAGCAGGTGCCTAAACATAGCCCTTTGAGATGCTCTGGGCGCTCGGCATGTCCCTAAGCACCCAGCAGGGTTGTGCCCAAGATGCTTCCACGGGAGGACACGGGGCACAGCCAACCCAGCCCGCCCTTACTGCCGTGGATATTCTCACACTGCCATCCCCTCTGACGGCAGCGTGTGTCAGTGTGTGCCCGTGTGGGATCGGGGCTTTTGCTCCTCTCAGCTGCGAGATGTGACGTGGCAAAGGAGCCCGCAGGTGAGATGCGAAATGCTGCTTTGGTTCTGCCTCCCAGTGCCGGCCAAGGGCGCAGAGGAGAGGGAGACAGTGACCGCTGCCCACGTGTTCCCCGAGTCCCATCTCAGACAAGCTTTGCTGTATCAGACACGAATTCTGTTATTGCGATAAAAGTCGATGAGGCTTCCTCGTGTTTAGTACGAATACGAGGGATGGTATGGCTGGGATTGGCGCTGGTGTGTGTGCAGCAGCCGGTCCTCACAGGCTCGGTGCGCGCTGCGTTCATGTGGCACGAACGGCGTTTGCATCACCCCGTGCCCTCCGGCTGCTGCCCCGGCCAGCAGGCAGAGAGCCGGCTGCTCACCCTCCTCCTCCTCCCCGCTGTCTGACGGCGGCACAAACCCGGCGCCCCGCAGGGTCGCTCCGCGGGGCCGGGGGCGCCGGGCGGGGACAGCCAGCCCGGGCGGCTTAAGG
>VXBX01004433.1:573837-595305 GCA_013400415.1 Scytalopus superciliaris
GGCCGGGGAAGGCGCTGTCGCCGCTCGCAGCAGCGCCGGACGCGGGACGGACGGTACGGGGGGTTAGTGCGGGGGGCGGGCTGCGGGGCCCCGGGAAGGAGAGGGAGTGTGTGGCGCAGCGGTCGGGAGGCTGCGGGGTCCGTGCCTTCTGGGGAGAGGGGTCGCTCCGAGTTACGCTGTGTAATGGTACGTCTTTGTAAGTTGAGGGTTTTGTTGGATTTTGCTTCTGTCAGGGGTACCCCCGCCTCCTCCCGCCACAGAGTCAGAGCCACGATAATGTTTTACTTTCCTACCCCAGTGAGTGTTCTGATCAGATCTGGGTATGGCGAGGTTTCTTATCTTCAGTTAAAACTGCTCTTGGACCACTGAATACTTTGTGAAAGCTTCCATATTCATGTGCTTGAGTTACTTGCTAGACTTGCAGAAGAAAGATAGAACTGCTGTCTTCAGTTACGAAGAAACGAGGAGAGGAGGTACCGGGGGTTTTTTTTTCTGGTTTTACTTTACTTTTACTTTACTTTTTTACTCTGCTTTAAGAAAACAAATTGAACCACAGCTGAAGGACAAGGATTTTTCAGCTCTTGTGATTGGGATTGCTGGGGATTAGAAACAAAAGTTGTAGGGTTTTTGTTTATTTGTTTTAATCAATGTCTCGAGCCCTAGAAACAATGTAGAAAGAACTGCTTCCTAGATAGAGAAACTAAGATGCAGCCACGCTGGCTGCACGAAGGAGCAAGTTGGACCAGGGTGGACCAGTCTCAAGCATCCTGCCCATCGCTATTCCAGCAATCTTCTGTCGAGCTGATCACGTTGGACAACAGACTGGGACTTACCACCGGCAGGTCGGAGTGGAGACTGGACTTGTTAGAAGAGCAAAGCACACAGTGGCGAACTGACCCTCAGTGTGAGGCTTTTACCCAGCGCAGGGAACCGCAGCCCTTCAGCACTGTCACCTGGTGCTGTTCTACAGTAATGCTACAGAAATATGAAAATCTTAAGACACCAGCTCCTCAGGTAGTTTAAGTCATCTAAGTTCGAAGTTTGGTGGCAGGCTTAAAGGGATGCTATTGACTGGAAACGTTCGTTGGTACTAAGAAAAGCCCACCAACTTTATGGCCATACCTAGCAATAGACTTGTTTCTGAATTTTCACTGTGAAATTATCTGGTTAGCTCAAGCTCTTTCTGCATGACAGAGATGCATTTCAAAGGCCTAAAACTGTCATTTTTCTTTATGAAAGGTGCTTGTCTGTTGCTCTGCATTTGTAAAGAGCTTTGCAAAAACAGGGTCTATCAAATTAAGAAAGGCTAGGCGAAAGATAAGACAGAGAACAAGGGGTGTGGCAAAGAAATTGTGAAGTAACAGCTTTAAAAAACCCACCTCTCTAGTATAGCTTTGGACTGCCTTAGAGAGGTAGGATTTCCTTCTACATACTTGAGTCTCAAAATATAAAGTTAACAGCATCTCCTTAAAAATAGCGTACATAGAAAAATTGATGTTATTCATATTATGTTGTCTTCATATTATAGTTCTGTGTCAATTTGTTTGTCTTTCTTTATTTTGCTCCTTCGTTCCAGGAGATATCCCATATGATAGAGCATTATAGCCCAAATTGCAGAGGGCCAAACACCCCACCAGCATGACTCCTGAACCAAGCAGCTGCACCAGGGTCAGAGCTGGCCCAGCATCTGTTTTCAGAAATGATGAGAGACAGTTCTATTTATTGAAGTTTTTGGTGGGTGTTTTCACAAGCTCAAGGAACTAAGAATTACAGAAACTAAACTTGCCTCCTTCATGGGGGGAGTGTTTCAAATGTATTGCATTGGGTTTTTCCTTGGACTGGGCTTGAGGCTAACACTAGGGACAAATCAGATTGTATCATCTGGCAGTTAGAGAGGACTTCTTTCCTTCTCACAACATGTTTTTTTGGCACTGGCAGAGATATGGAATTTGGGGACTCAAAGGAGGAGGGTAAGTCCTGTGCATGAGCTGGTGTTGCCATTGGCAGAGTAGTACACAATGGCAACATAAGGGCAGGTGCATATAGGAAAAATGGATGTGATGATTCATTAGTGTTGACATCGTGCTGTGGTTTCTTCTGTGGACTTCTTTAACTGAAAATGGAAGCAGTGTCCTGTACCTGAGACCTCCATGGCCCTAAGCTTGCACCATGTGTTCTTGGTGATGTTTCACTGTTGAGACCACTGGGTCAGAAATTCTACTCTGTTCTGCTCTTAATTCTGGACAGCTCCTTGAGGAAAGCTCTTTGGCTTCATT
The DNA here is from genome assembly GCA_013400415.1 of Scytalopus superciliaris. Taxonomy (NCBI): domain Eukaryota; kingdom Metazoa; phylum Chordata; class Aves; order Passeriformes; family Rhinocryptidae; genus Scytalopus; species Scytalopus superciliaris. The sequence goes on from VXBX01004433.1 coordinate 576,114, forward strand.
CATTTCTGTCCTTTCATTTTTATCTTCCTTCTTTGGGTGTGAAATGTTTTTTTGTGGCTGGATTCAAGCCAGGAACCTCTACTCACAGCTGCCAACCCTGGCATTCCTACTGACCTGCTGGCTATAGGTGAGTCACTTCACTAGGATGAATCACTTTGCCCTATGAAAGTTTTAGGCTCCAGATTTCAACTGGACCAGTCTTAATAATTTGATTTTACCTGGTTTATTTGTTTGGCACTGCTTCAGCCACGCTGCCACTCTTGGTGGCTCCTCACTTCAGACCTGCTCAGCCTTTGCAGCCTCTGTGGGGCTTCCACTGCAGAGTGGTGCCCCTACACCTTGTGGAGCTGCTTTTGCCTCAGGATTGTAACTTCTCTGTGACTGCTCATCCCTTTACCTTGCAGAGGTGGAGGCAGGAGGGATTGCACCTCAGCATAGGAATGTGCAGCCCTCGGCACAGAGAGTACTTCAGACTCTGGAGGTGGAGAGTATTAAAGTGTTTTTGCATGGTGGTGGTGTTTGCATAAGCTTTTACTGTCATAAATAAGTAGACCAGGGTTGAGGGGACAGAGTCCATGTGAAAAACAGGGAATTAATTTTCAGGCTCCCAAGATAGGGCTGATGAGGAGAAGTGGTGTTAAAAGATATGGAAATGTGCCTTGAAAGTGACCTTTCAAAGATTCATTATATTATTCTTGGTGTGTGATACACCCAAATTTAATGAAGTACAAAGCAGAAGGGGCTGGGAGGATTTGATCCAAGTGAAAACAGAATGAATGTGGGACTGGCAGATAGGAATGTTAGCCCACTCCTTGGTGGATTTGTTGCTTCTTTGCCCTGCTGTTGTTTACAGAACAGAAGATACTTGTTGGGGAGGGGAAAGTAACCTTCCTCCTCTACTTGAATGTCACTGACTGTATTTTTCTCTATGGGGAAACAAAGTTCCAGTGCTCCAGCAGGTCCCATCCTGAATGCTTGTATCCAAAGTAAATGTAGATCAAGTCCATCAACTTCAGTAACATCTGCCATAAGCCACAACTGGCTCTTCCTGAACAGAGAGAGAAATGAACAGCTGTAACTTCAGATGCTGCTNTGTTTGTTTTGTTTTTGTTTTATAATTCTCTTATTCTCTGTTTGAGAATGTAGGGTGGCAATTGCTGATCCATGCATGTGTATGTGTGAGAAAATGTCAATAGAGGAGTAATATGTATGGAAATCTAGCACAGAGTTATGGCAAACTGGCTGCCTGTTCTTAGATGATGAAATAATTGTTCAAAAATATGTCTTCTGAAATAATTATTGAGGGAAAAGGTAGGGGCAGGATTGGGGGAAGTTAATGTTTTTAAGGAGTTTGCTGTACTTATGGTACTTATTACTAACTCTGCTGCAATTTTACTGCTTCAGTTTTTCAGTAAGTGGTGCTTAGTGCTGCCCAGGCATATAGGTTTCATCTGAGAGACCTGTCCAATTGCTGGAGCTAGCTAAAGAGATAGGAAACCTGCCCCCAAGTACCTTCTCTGTCACAGACTGCCCGAAGGTGGGTAGACTAAGGTCAGCAATTCTTAGAGATACCAGTGAATCTGCCTCTCATTGAATCTACTTTTCTTCTTTCGAAACCGAGTTAGTAGAAATTACTTCTTTATGGGGTGTGTTAGGAGCATAAATATAGCAAATGCTTAAGTACTTCAGAAGGCATTTATGTATGTGAGACACACTGGGATGGGATTCCCCTTCCTGCTGCTTCTCTTCTGGCCAGAACAGACCAGCAGAATTGCTCAGTGCTTCTCCAACTTTTTATTAACCTTTGGCTAAATCTTGTTTGCCTCAGATTTTTTTTGCCATTGATAGTCTCAAGATTAAAATCTTGAAGTGTTTGCTTGTACTCTCTTCTAATATAGAGCAGCTTAAAAGGTTGCTGATACTCCTTCAACCTTCTCCCAGATAACATAATGCCTACCTTGCCTTCTCTTTAAGAAGGTCTGCTTCTGGAAAGAATCTTGTACCAAATATATAACCTTTATGCAAGGTGCTAAAAATGGCTTATTGTTTCTTCATCCCAGCTCTTGACTGCATCTGCCTAGTTCTTGGCATAGACATGAATGTCACTAAAGACTTCCCGGGGACTATTTTGCATCTGAATGGTGACTTGTGAGGATTCAGGTGAAGGGCCAGACCACTGGTTTATGTAGAAAGTGGCGTTAGTCCACTGAAGACCAAACAGCTGCTCCAAGTTTCCATCATCTCCACTGAAAACAAGTACAACTGCATCAGCGTGCAGACAGTTTACAGTAAACTTACTCCCTGAGCTGTGGGCTAATCTGGTTAAGTGTCTCCTGTGGTCAGGTCTGTTACTCTTGTATGTGAAAATGAGTCTCGGTGTGCTTTCTGTTTTACTGGAGTGTAAATAAACCAAGTAGGTCTTTCACATACAGGCTCTCTCATCGGCATATATTAGTAACGCTCATCAGCTTTTGACTGGAACTTTGATGGCATAATTATTCTAAAAGGGTAACATATTCAAAATTACCTGTGTGACTGTGGGAGTTAGATTCCTAGGAGTCTTAGTCATTTTAAACAGGAATCAGTTTTTTTAAGCTACACATACTCCTGGAAGTTTTAAGAAAAGGTTTGTGTTTATCTTGTCTTTAAAATTCCAGTTTCCAGGATGAGAGTGGCAGCTCTGCCACTCCACTTGTTTCAGATATTAAATAAGAACCTTGAAGAAACAATTAGAAAAATACTGTGGTAAATAAAGTCTCATGGATAATCTTACTAGAGAGGTCCAAGACATAAAAATGTACTTTTCAGTCACCTGACAGCAGGATGGATGTGAGCATGCATTTTCAGCTATGTCCTCAGGACAGCTGAGAGGATGACTGATGTCTTAGCTATTGCTGTAGACAGAGCAAAACATGTATTTCTCCAGACAGGATTTGTTGCACTGAATTCAAACAACTTGTGACTGGAACAGTTCGAGTCACTGGGGCAAACATGGTTATCAGAAGAAACAGATAAACTAAGAAAACAGTCTTGCATACTCTACTGTTTATGTATGTATAGGTAGGACTTTAATTTGCTATTAATCCTAGGGTTCTTTTTGAGCAGTGATGGATTAGTCTTGGTACTTGTGGAGTTTTTAAAGCATTCCTGTAACACTTGTAATGCAAAACATATTTATTTTGCAACATACCTGTGAGATAGGGACCTGCTATTTGTCTCACTTGCACAGCTAGGGAACTGAAGTATTCAGTAAAGCTAAGCACAGCACTCAGGATTGATCACACAGGAAAGTGCAGCACGACAGGCAGGAGGGTGCTGAAACAGGGTCTCAGTTCCCATGAAAACCAGCAAGCTCTGGTCCATGCTTTTCCCATCAGGTTCTTCCTTGGTGCTTCTGAGGCAGCTTGGTGAATTTGCTTGGCTAGCCAATGTGGTCTTTGGCTTTCCTAAGAAAGAAAGCTCAAGCTTGGTAATGGAGGGAGGAAGATGAGGAATGGGGAGCATCCCCCAGCTAGAGATGTCACCACCACCACTTCTTCAGTGAGTGTGGCTTTCCCAGTACTGGCACAGGCTGCTTATTAGCTAGAGAAATTAGGTTCCTCTGGGCAAATCCCTACTCTTCCTGTGCCCAGAGCCAGCTCTGCTCTTGTCCATAAAGTTGATATGAGTGAATGGGTTGGTGGTAGAGCCTTCTGCCTAACTCCACATCTGCTGTCACTGTGCTGTGTCTGTGCTGCCTGGGTTCCCTGAAGGAGAGAGTCACTGCTGCTCTATCTCAGAGGGGCACCAGTGATTTGGTTTTGGGGGAGGAAGCTGTCCAAAGGTGGCAGGAGGAATTTCTTGTTTTGACTGCACGGTGAACAGTAACAATATAAGTTTTATTGCTAAGAATGTATCCACGTTTATAGGATACTATATTTAAAAAGGAGAAAAAATGAGTCATGGGGAGCTATGCTAATGCTAAGTATTTATGTCTACCTCTTGTGTGAGGCAAAAGGCAGTGGGAGTTGAGCAACATTCTTGGGAAGTGTCTAGAGGATTTAAGGATCAAACTAAAGCTCACTGAAGTCAGCTGTAAGTCATGCTGTGCCTCACTCAAGGCCCATATCATGTACCGCATGTTGATTACAGTGAAATACTCTTGGAAAAGCACTCAGTGCTGTCAACTTCCCTGGGCTTGGGCAGGAGCTTGACTATCTCCCAGTGGTTATTGCTCTGCTGCTGGAAAGCCATATCTGTGTTACAGCCAGGAGAGGGATGTCGCTGTTCCTCTTGGGCCATGCCTGCAGCACCACAGGAATGGGTACCTGCACCGTGAGTGGGAGCAGGCAGAGCCTGGGCATGTCTCGGCTTCTCCCACTCCTCTGCAAGAGCTGCAGTTTCAAGGAGATGTAACATCAGGGTCTGCTGTGGTACAGGCTGCTGGAGCTTTGCTTTCAGGGCTGGCTAGGGACACAAGGACATCAGGGTTTCTATCCTTTCACTTATGACATGTCTTGACGCTAATTCAGGTGGTGCTTGTTTTATGAAAATGTTCCTTAATGAAATAGCGATCTCTTTGAGAGTGCCGGTGAATTCAGCTTTCCAAGCATCTTCTTGCCAGCGTGGCTCAGCTCCTGTCACAGGTAGAGGAAGGACTGGGACCAGGATTTCACTGCTGGGTGAGCCAACAACAGAGTATGGAAATGAACTCTGTGAACAAACCCTGACAGCACCATGTACCTGAAAAATGCAGATTTGGCAACAGCAAGGGGCTCTACAGCTACTCTGTTTTATCCACTTACTGAAAGGAGGAGTTTTTGAAGTGAGTAGAAAGTAATTATTAAATTGAAATCTTCAGGTTTCTTGGACTTTTGTTTGGTTTTTTTGGTTTGTTTTTTTTTTTTTTTTTTTTAAACGTGGTCATACCGGTATGAAAAGGAGCATATTTAAGCCTCCTTCGATATATTTTTGAGTAGTACACTGTTGCAGTCTGTTCTGTTTTCCAGTGTAAGGCAAGCTCTGGTTTGTGGAAACAAATACTTGCTCATCTTGCAAATGTAAGAGGGCTCGAAAAGCTTTTGAATAGAGGTCTGCTATTTGCGCTGCTGGAAGCACAAAGCCTAATGGTGAGTCTGATAGACGATAGCTGGAACAAAGACCCACCCAGTCCAGGTTAAAACGATGTTAATGGACATGGGTGTAGTGGGAATCCCATCCATTTTTTTGTTTTAACTGGCCTTCCCACTTAGAGCTACTAAAACGTCGTCTGTAGCATGTCTCCAGACATGGTAGCTCAAAAAAAGCATTTTAGAGGATTTTTTTTCTCTAAATCTGAGCCTGTGATACACGCTTTTTACCATTTGGTTGGTGGGACACAGAAAGACTCTGAAGGAGTATGAAATGACAAAAAGTAGCAGGATGCAGATGGAATTTAATCTCTCCGACACATCCAGACACTGTTATCGGATCTGTCATCAGTACTTAGCATACCCAGATAGCTCATGAGTGGTCTACAATTTAGTAAAGATTGTGATCTTCAGAAAATATGTAGCTGATGTCTTGTGTAATACTTGGTATGGAAATATTAGTGCCAACAGTCTTAAGTGCAACACTTCTCAGGTGGGGAATATCTGTCTATAAAGCGGGACTCTTTGGGAGAAATTATTCAGTACCCAGCACTTAATCCCAGAAAGAGTCATGAAGGGCATTCACAGAGCTTGTGCTGTGTGATGATGAACTGGGGAGGGGGAGATCACTGAAGCAATCCCTTTGGCTCAGTAGTTCTTGCTGCTGAGCTGCAGCTGCAGACTAAGGCTGGTTTGGTGACTGCTGGTGTTTCTCGTGGGGACGAGAATCCTTAACTCACCTTGGAGCAGGAGGAGACACGCCCCAGTGCTCTGGAAAAAAAAAAAACCCCTAAGCTGTTGTGAATTGCTTTTGTGAAACAACAGTGCAACATCAAGTACTGCCATTGTAGCTCCGGAGTAGTGTGTGATCTCACTGTTAAGGTACCTGCCTATGTCTGACACAGCTGTTCTTGGAGAACAAGGCAGGTATCACCTGAGCCCATCCTGTGCACTTGGCTTCCACCTGAAGAGACCTTGATGGTAGCTGCTGAAGGATCACAGCTCTGAATTTAAGTCCGAAGGTCATGATGAACTGCAGTGATGAGGTGGACTTGAATGAGTACTTGCAGCTCTTCCCTCAGAAAATATTTTGTAGCTCAAGGGGAGAGCTCTGTGAGAGACTTCTGTTTCCTCCACATGCTGTGGATGTTTTCAGATGTAATCTGCAAACAAGCAAAATGGCAGGCACGAGGAACTGAGCAGACCATTTGCTTTTCTTGAGGTTTGGAGTGGTCTGAAGAGATACTGAAAGCTCTGCTAAGGTGCTCTGCTGAGCATCACTTTCTCTGCACATCCTGCAGAATGGCTCCACAAAGCACAAAAATGCCGACAAGCTGCTCACTTGAATCCTGTGAGCAGCAAGAGTTTTGTTATATGAGGTTTACCTGTGGAGTATTAAGTCTGTCATCAAAAGTTTTACTTGGACCAAATGCCTGCAGAGCATGAAAAGGCTTTCATGTTTATCCACAAAGTTAGCGAAGAGAATATTCCGTATTCTTTTTGCAGAGTAGAAAGTCTGTTTAATTAAGCATCTGGGATTTGAATTATTAAATAACAGAATAGTTTCAATCTACTTTTCTCTTGGTAAAGATCTCCAGCAACCCCGTTTTTATTCCTTGGACTTTTAAATTATGAGTTTCAGAAACATTTCGAACCTCAGGAGAATGACTTACTGGATCCAGGAGGACAGAGAAATAGGACTTATTTTAAGGTCTCCTGAGCACAGCAAGTCACTCCCTGTTGTTTACATACCAGTCTCACAAGAATATGGAAATAAATGCTAGACTGCTGAAGCAGAGGAGAAAAATTGCATTTTTGGGCATATCCTGTATCAAAGCATCTGTTTGGTTTTGTATAGCCTAAGAACAAATCCTTTTGCTGCACAAAACACTGGGAGCAGTTTTCTGGTTTGGAGGTCAGATTGCCTCCTCTGGTTTGGGGTAAAAGAGAATAGAGCAAAGTAGCAGTAGTTGCAATTCATGTGGGATTGGAAAGACTCATGAAGAGAGGGACTGGCCAAGCTGAGAGGCAGGAAGGGACAAAGGGGTTATCTAAGCCAGAGCAGCAAAGGACTCAAGCAGTGAGTGGTCTGTTGCCTCCAAGTGATGAAAGAGCTGAAGAAATGCCGGTCCAGGGTTGGGGCAGACGTGCAGGCAGCCCTGGGTAGAGGGGCCTTATGGGCAGCAGGAGGTGAAGGACTTGCTGCCAAAGCCACTCTGCCCCAACAAACTCCTAAAATATCTCCCACCCTCAGGAGCACTCTGGCTCCCCAAGCCCTCCTGACCCCAGGTTAATGTGTTTGGGCTCCTGTTTGGGACCGATGCACTTCAAAAGCCTTGTCAAGTGGAGGGGTGAGTAGACACCGTGGGTGGAACTGGTGACCCAAAATACCATTTCCCCTTCCGAAGGCTGGGCGTATACCAAACTTTGTCTCTGTGTGGTAAAAGAGTATGAACCAAAAGTGCTGAGAGATGCAGTGGTTAAATTGAAACATGCTGTGGCAGGATGAAAGTAATCTGTCCCTTACCAGCCCTTAATGCTTTGGGGCTTATTTATTTTTTTTTTTTTTCAAGTGGCTGCGACCCATGCTGTCTCTATCTGTGCTTTTAATAGAGATATTTTTATATGCAGAGACATGTCAAGACGCCACCGGGGTAAACCATCCTATGTTGGATTATAATTCACCAAGTCAAGATAAAGTAACAATATCTATAGGTATGTTTCAGTTAAAATTTAATTAAAAATTATATATGTTTGAAGTGTCATTGAAGGTGCTGAAGAATAAAAGAGAGACTCTTACATGGATTTAATGTCCTTTATTGACAACTCAGCAGTACAAAGAAGGGCCAAATCCAAATTTCTTGCTCTTTTTGTGAGTCTGGTGTGTAAAATACGATACAAATAAGAGATTTACCTGAACTGCCAAGACTAAGGCAAACATCTCATTGCTTGGTGTTTAAAAATAATAGCACTGTACATGCATAGGAGTGGCATGACATCTACCCTAAGGTTAGACCGACATAATGCTGCATCCCAGCATTTTTGAGAAAAGACCTTGATGTCTTGACTACTTTGCAGCTTTGCAGCAGGGTAGCTGTGTGGTGGATGGAAGTTAAAAAGAGATCTTCCTGGGTCTTATGGCAGAACCAAAACATATCTTTGGAACTTCTCAGCCAAAGCTTATAAGGGATTGAAACTCAGAAGAATCTGGCCAAATAGTGTTTAAACAGGAGAACAGAGTAATTGAACCAAAGCAATGCTGTGGAAGAGCTAATGGAGGACTAGGGATTCTCCTTTGAAGGTAGCTCTTGATTTACCTCAATAGTCTTTGTCCAGTTACTTTGCTTTATGTGGTTCTTGTGTGGTCTTGCCTGTGAAGTGACACTTGTCATTGCCCAGGTAAAGTACAAGTCCTGTACACTTGTGGGAGCTGGTGCTCAGTACCACTGCAAAGGACAGTGGCACTGTAGTACCACTCACAGGTAAGAAAAAATGTCCAGCCCCAGTAAATGAGGAGCAATGTAGTGATACCAATGTTTAACTGATGCTTTATTCTCTGCCCCTTTGCCAAGACTGAGTGGTGTCTTCACTGTCTGCACTTTTCTGGGGAGAGAGGTCCTCAGTGGGCTGGCTGTAGCCCAGCACATCCCATTCCTCCAGGATAGCATCCTCTCAGGGAGTCTGACTGCAGTTTATGCAAATCTGTCAGTGCCAGCCTGATGATAAGACAGAAGGCATCATCTTTGGTATAGGGCACTGCAAGGCTGAGTACCTTGAGAACTCACCTCTGAAATGAGTATAACCATGTGTGGTGTGTTTCTCTCATGTGAATGCTAGATCCAGTTTATAGGGCAAGAGCAGATGATGTTATTATTTAGTGTATGTGAAAGATGCTTTATGCCAGTGACAAAGGAGGGTGGAGGGTGTGCCTCTGTCTTTTCCTTTAGCTGACAAGAGATTCTGCTGTTGCTTTTCCTTTTCTCTTCTTTTTTTTTTTTTTTTCCCCACCAAATGTTATTTGGAATTTGAGGGGATTTATTTTTCCCTGAAGTTGTGAGTGAATTTCTGATGTGATTGCACAGAGGTAGCAGTGGTTGGAGCCCTGCTGTTGCCTCGTTCACCGGAGTGCTTCACAAGAGTGCAAAACATTTCTGAGGTATGATTTCCCATAGCATGCTAATCCAGTGAAGTGCTGCAGACTCACTTGCTGGCACTGTTTAAATCCATAATGCAGCACCACCTGCCAAACCACGGGGCATAATGGAAGTGTTAATGAATGTGCATATATACCCTCCCACGCGGCTGCAAGCTGAATGACTTAAAAGTCGAGGCAGAGTTTAGGCTGAGCATAGAAGGAACCAGGCTTAGGGTATCCTGATGCAGGTCTGCGCTGAAACTAGGTGGTGAAGGGTGGCCACAGGGGTCTAAAGTTGGATCAGCTGACCTACAGAGTCCTTTCAAAGGTGTGTTGATTATTAGCTGCTGCTCTATGGATTGATCCACTCATGACACCTGAGAAGAAACTTGGGCATTCAGCAGCAAAGTGCAGGTAGTGAGCAATACCAGCTGGGACCTCGGTACCTCTTTTCTGAAGGGATATCCTTGTGGGATGCTTCTTTCCAGTGCTGGCAGGGTGAAATCACTTGACAGGAGGGAGGACTTGAGTCATGCAAGGGTAAACTCTGTTCCTCAGGGGTGGCTTGGCCATTTGCCCATGGGTCTGAGTGTCAAGGTGTGTTTGCCACTCTCAGGAGGGCTTGTCCAGGCTGGCAGAGAGCAGTAGGAAGAGAGCAGGGAGAGAGCTGACAGCCAAGGAGTTTGCCAAAGAGAAGGGCTGAGAAGAGGCATCAGGGCTGCCTTGGCACATGGCTGGGATGCTGGCAGTATATGTGCACCCTGTCTTCTGACAGGTTGACTGGGACGCTGTGGCTTTACAAAACCATGCACCACCACCATGTGTAGGGCAGAGGAGGGAGCTGCACAGCCACACCTCATCCTGCTCCTCATCCCAGTAACCAGCCCAGGGTTCTGCCTGCACTGCTCTTTGAGACAAGCCTATTGGATTTGCCAAGTACAGAGTCAACTCCCCAGCATGCTGTACGTAAATAGGAGGCTTATGCTCTTGGCAGGCACTGTAACAAGCCTGGAAAAAATTACTGTTATGGGTCCTGGGCCAGTGATGAGATCTTTGAGTCTTCCAAGTGACAAAGTAATGGCATGGACCTGGGAAATGCCTGGAATAACCTTCCACACAGTTCTAAGATATAGAGTCATTCAATTCTAAGTAAAATAGGTCAAGTGCTTGTTTGGGTAAACTTGGGAGATGGCTGTTCCTTCATCTTCTGAAGTCTGTGCTGGTGAAGCTCTACTAAAGCTCTAGCATTACAGACTAACATATTCTGTGCTCTTCTTTACCTCTGAATGAGTATTAGATGGGCTGTGGGGAACCGAGAGGACTGTCCTCAACCCAAGAGCCTGGGAAAATTTACAGAGAGCCCTACAAGCCTGCCCTGTGCCCTAGGGTGTTGAAGTGTTGCAGAAACATCAGTGTTGCCCCATATCTCACAGATAATTTCAGGAAACACTGCGAGACAGAGAATGAATGGGCAGTGTGCTTGTTTTTCCATAGGATATGGACAGTAATAGTCTTTTTGCCTAGGAAGGACATATTCATGAGTCAAGTTTTAGAGAAGATTTGCAGGTAGAGGACAGATTTTTGGGAATGGCCTGGAGATCCCCACTCTCCTCACCTTCTTCCATCTGCCCCTGAGACTTAGTAGGATTCACCCATCCTCTTGTGGAAATCCTATTACCAGGGAACTTCACAGCCTTCAGCTCTTTGCAGCTGTCTAAGAGATGCAAAGTGTGTTTGCCAGGAGGGAAGGGAGTCTTTAAAAAGCCATTTATAACCTGAAGGACATCCGGTAGCAACACTGGAGATGTAAAAAGCATTAAATACAGAATTGAGGCTGACTGGAAGACAAACTTGGAGCCAAACACATTGATTGATTTGCAGGAGGGTGACTGGAATGAGATGGCCTTGTACCCTTTCTGTCCATTAACCATCTTCAAAACATCCATAGGTGCCATGAAGTCTGTGTATTGGCTCAGCCATGCCTGCCCTGTGCACGGACAGCATGGTGCCCATGAGACTGCAGAGGCATCCAGGAACTGGGTGCAGAGGTGGATGCACCCCTTGTTTTGGCAGGGGAGAGTGGGACTGTGATGAGGAAGGCAGGGTGGAGCCATGAGGGCAGTCCATGCTGGGCAGCTCTTATTGCCACTTAGGATCCCCTCACAGCTCCATGCTGTGGTGCATGAACTTTGTCACCTGGACCTCTTCCACCTGCCAGGGTCTTGCTGGATGAGACTGGGGGGGCTGTGCTGGGAGGGCTGCACATCTGGGTGTGCCATGCACATCTGGCTGCATTGCCAGCATCAGGGCTGCATGTATGCAGCAGAACATCTGGACTGCACACACAGCATTGCTGAAGCACCAGGCCATTGGCTCAAAAACCTTACTGAGCAGTGTAAGAGCAGCAAAACCACCCTGGGCAGTGAATTTGGGGTCTTTTTATTGGTGTGTCAGCAGGCTGGGATGTGTAGGAGGGAAGCTGCCCATTTCCAGGGATTGTGTGAGCAGGAAGGGCAGCTATTGGAATTTGAAGCTGCTTCCTCCACTGTAAATTTGTTCTTGCTGTGTTATCTGTGGCTGGGCAGTACAGGGGAACATCTTGGCTATCTGATTTTTTTTGCTACAGTGTGTTTAGGTCAGCTTCGTCGGTTCCATGATAACATAGGAGAGGCATTCCTGGCCTCACTAGTGAAGAATTTGCAAGAGTAGTATAGGAATCTGTCATCCTCTGATGTCTCCTGAGAACTCTGGAAATAAATGAATAAGGAAAGGATGGTGGATTTAAACATAAAAAGTGATGGAAGTAAAAGTAGCTGAGCCATCCACTTTCTGAGACCCCAGCAAGGATGCTCTCATTTCATCCCTTGGCAAAAGGCTAGGATCAGCCTCCAGTGGACACCCCTAAACTGGCAACCATCCAGTTTTATTTGAGGTCTTAGAGATACCGGAATGGATCTTGTGTAGCTGGTTTCTGGTTGCGTGTCTGGATTCTCTTACAGAACTGGTATCAGCAGTGCTGCAACTACAGATGACCCAAATCTGACTGAAATGTTGTTTTTAATAATAATCAAAAAATAATCTGGCTTCTGCATCTGACTGTTGGCTTGTCAGAGTGACAGGAATCTTCTTACGTATTTTGAAAAGGGCACTACATCAGCAAGAGAAAACAGGGCGAAGATTAATGGAGTTGTTGTGGGAGGTGTAGGAGGAGTTGGGAGAGGGAAGCAGAGTTCCTTTTGGATGACATTTGTCAATATGATTGACTCATGCTGTGCTGCATTTACGTACAGATGGGGACGCTGACAAGCACGTGCTTCCAAGTAAAAATGAGTGAGTCCCCCAGCCCAGCCTGGCCATGGAAAAGCTGCTACTTGGTGCTACAGCAAGGGCTCCTTCTTACATCACTTAGGGATTTGCAGTGGGGTGGAGATGGGGGCTGCCTACCTCCTAAGCCATTTCCAGTGACATGGCTTTTTATTATTATTTGTTCAGGCTACAATTCTGTGTTTCCTGAAATAACCACCAAATATTCATCAGGCAGCTACTGCCTTTAGCTGCCTTTTGTGTGAATCTCAAGTGCTTCATTACTCCCCCGGTGTGTTTTCTTTCTCTTAAAGTAAATCTGAGCAGCATATGTGTAATGAGAGAAGTGATACCATTTTGGGTTGAAAAGGAGAAAAGGTCTGGTTGGCACAGGAAGCCAGTGAGGAGTTTAGGGAACAAAGCCCCTGGGGTACAGCATCTTTTTGTACAGAGGAGAATTCATGAGGCCACTTTCTGGACCCACAGCTACATCCTCCAAATTAAAAACCCAACCAATTGCAGCTCTTTATTGCTGGGTAGAGGATTTTATTTTTAAAAAACAGTTGGTTTATGACTTTTTTTTTGTTTTTCTTCTCCTCTTTAGAAGCAATCTGATAGTGCTTTGATCAGTGCTTCCAAACGAAATGCCTGTAATTTCCTATGCAGGTCCTACCAGGTGCTGGGTTCCATCAGATCTCCTGGAAGCTGATGGGAGTTGAGAGCACTCTCACCTGTCAGGATCCTCCTTCTTAGAAAACCTCAGAGTTGAAATTTCACTTGAGTTTTGAAAAACTTGATGTCACAACTACAAAGGGCATCAGACTCTGGCTTCCCACATGACAGATCTCTTCCATGCAGACTTCCCACTGAAGACTAGCACAGAGTCCAGCTTTTGCCAGGTGTGTCCTTTTTAAGGTGTTTACTGGGCAGGAAATCTGACAGAGTCAAGGGAACCTGGCTAAGAGTTAATCATCTTTATTTAATAATAATTGGCAGTGGTTGTGTATACACCAATGAGTCCTTTGGCTCTTGAAGGCTTGGGACACAGTCATGCCTACTTGAGGGAGAAATTCCTGAAGTTCATTCAGTCCTGATCAGCATGACTCAAGGGAGGCAGCTGCCTTCTGAAAGGGCATGTCCTGTGTTTCAAGGATTCTCAGTAGGTCCCAGCCCAAGGGTGTGTCGTGGTGGTTGTGTGGCTGTAGCCAGCAGTCTGCAAGAGGAACAGAGAAGCAAGTGTTCAGATCATGCAGAGTTTCAGCCCTGGAGGCATTGCATGGAGCTGCTAATGCTTACAAAGTGGCTGGGTAAAAGGGTGTAATCGAGTGAGCTGTGGCTAGAGGAAGAGTTAATTGCAACCGTAGGAGGCTGATAGTCTTCCTCAGCCTCAGGTGAGGTTGGCGTTCTCAGATAAGCAGAGCTCTGGCAATGCGTCTGTGAAGAGCCATGAACCAAAGCAAGCCAATGGTAGGAAAATTCCCTTGGCCATGGAGAGATGGAGCTAATCAGCATACATGTTAGTGTATGCTAAATCTCTTCAGCCTATTGCTGAAGTGGACATGGGCTCCCCAAAGTTGTCTGCTTTGGAGAGCTGCAGCAGAGGAGGAGGGTACTGGTAGTTCCCACACAGACCCTGCTGTAGCTTTTTCTGGAGGTTTCATAACAGAATTAAGCAATTTGTGTTGCATGTTGCTATGGAGACCGTAAATCACTGTCATGCTGGGCTTCTCAGTCAGGGAGCCAGTGTCTTTAATTGCACTAACCTCCCCTGCAAATCTGGGGCTTGGTTCTGAGCTTGTTGACCTTCTGTAATGGCTTTGTCCTGGGAGCTCTGCCTCCAGGACAGCAGGGCTGCAACCAGGGAGAGGGGTGCCAACACATCAAATATCAGTTATCTGGGGTCCATTTTATTATTGTCATATGTAGCCACAGCTCTGCTCAGATGAACAGAAATTGTAGTGATTTACAGAGTCTGAGATCTGACCCACTTGCATTCAGGGCAAGTTTTGCAGTGAGGATGGGAATTAGATACTCTGCCTATATTTTGTGGAGACCTGATTGGGCTTGGTTGTCCAGTCACAAACTGAGCTGAATTTAGTGTTTTTATGTTATTCAGCTGCTCCAGCCCTTCCCCTTCATCCCCATGTTCAGACAGGTAAATGGAGTTTTATGCAGTTTGTTCTGCCTCCGTAAAACAATCATTGTTGCTGAGGAGGCTCTGCTTCAGTGATACTCTTCAATCAGCATTTTTCTTTATTCCTTGCCATCTACCCCAGAAGTAGCCACATTTCTGATTGTCTCAGCATTACTGGCTTGTGCTGTCAGAACACCAATCTTGCCAGTGCATATGAAGATGGTTGTATAAATCAGCCTCCTTCCAGTGACTTAACCAGAGCCCTGATGGCCTTTGTCAGAATAGGGTATGGATCCTTCTCTTGGCTCCTTCCAAATAAACAACTATATAAATTGTAAGATGATTATCATCAGAGCTTGTTAGTGTATTACCACATGCTGCTTTGTATTCAGACAATAGATAAAAACATTTGTGTTTTGTTTTTCCCAGTCAGATCTACAGCAAACACGCTTATTCTTGCTCCCGTCTGAGGAGGACTGTGTCAGTACTCTTGCCAAAAACATGTGAAAATCAGCTCAAGTCTTGTGCAGTTGCCTGTAGTGACATAACCACCTGGCACAGCTCTGTGCACCTTTGAGAGCGTTCAGGGTTTTCCAGGAGGTGATATGTGTTTTAAAGATTTGATTCATTGGCTGGTTAAGATGATAATCTTGTCAACGCACAAGTTGTCTTCTTGCTTTGGTTATCAGTGCAGGTGGAGGGTAGAGGGACTGAAGGACTTGACTTTCAGTGGTTTTTTATTATGCAACTGCATAATGGGAGCATGGGACCTGCTATCAGGAGAAAGAGAAATGTTTCCATGAGTGGTAGAAACAATCCTGCAGAAACATCCAAACTTGCTACCTTTTGATATTCAATAAAAGTTTTCCTGTGTTCATTCTAGCATCACTTATAATATGGGGGTTGTGCTTAACAAATCAGGCTGCAGTTCGTGACTTTTTTTTTTTCAGTTCAGTTCTTACTGTTCTCCCCAGGCTACATAATACTCAGTCTGGTAGCTTAGACACACAGTATGACCAAACTTTTGGAAACGATGGGAAGCAAATGCCCCAATTCAACTGATAAGCATGTTGGGCAGAGATACAGTTTGTACAGTGGGCTAAACATTATCCTAGTACTTTGGGGAACATTTCATTCAAGAGAAACTTGAGGCTTCTTAGGAGCAAGTTAAAGGGGCTGGTATGAAATGTCAATGAAAATATAATGCTTGTCTGCTGAGCAGCAGTTTGTGGTTTGTATGATGAGGTCAAAAATCGTGCACAAATGGAGTATGTTTTTCACATCCACAGACTGTCCCTGCCATGGCAGTAACAATCGGTCTTTCATACTGCCTGGGCAGAGCTGATCTGCCTTGTAAAGAAGGATGGGGTGAAACCTTGGCCATGGGCAAAGCTAAAAATTGTCAAATGTCTTGGAAGTGGAGGCAGAGTTTTAGCCAGGGTCTGTGTCCCAAAGAGCCTGTGAGGATCACCTGACCCATGCAGGATTATGCAGAAATAAAACTTGGTTTTTGAAGAAAAAATGAGACCTTTAGTTGAAATTCATAGGTTGTTCTGCAGCCAAGCCTGCTGCATATTGATATGTGGTCTGGTAAATATGAGAAAATTTCTTACTCAAAAATAGGAGTAAGAAACTTTTTCTTGGGATCATGATGAAGAACTGCAGTAAGACTGAAACCTCAGTTGGTGCTTGGTGTCCTCCCCAATCAGCAGCTGTTGCTTGCAGTGAAAATTGAGTAGTTTAAAAACAAGCAGACTTGGTCATGCTTCTTCTTGCTCTGAAAATGTTGGGTTGTCTCATCTTGGACAAGAGACCTTTACAGTTCTCAGACTCAGCAATCTCATCCTCTGTTTCCTCCTTACGGGCTTTTCCTTTTAGAGGAGAAACTGAGCCCTTTCTCAAAGTATGGGGTCTCCAGTGTACAAAAGGAACACAGGACCCCCAAGCTTGCCAAGTCAAAAATGCCTTTTATGGTTCAATATTTTTGGATTAAACTGAAATAATGATTTTGGAGAAAGGAACTAGAGAAATCAGAAACAAAACTTGGATTAGGAGAGTATGTTCTTGTCTGTTTTAAAAGTAGTCTAAATTGGCTTTGGGGCCACTTCAGAAATGAAGAGTCAAAGTGTTTCATTTAGAAAATACAGAAAGTGAAAGAATTTTGGGAAGAATGTGGGGCTGGTTTGTACTATAGGCTGAAATAAAATTGCATGAATTTGCATTCAACTTGCACTGGGTGTGCAGCAATCTCAGCTTCTGTGCAACAGCTGGCCCAGCTGTGGCACCAGATACATCAGCCTTGCTTGGTAGTTTCTGAGAATGGAAAAATTAAAGTTGTCTTCCTAATGAAAAAAGAAAATCCTAGGCTTATTGAAAAAGCCTGCAAAAGCTTGTGTGAGGTTTTGGGGATACAGACAGGGAGCCAACAGTTCGTGGAGGTTCCCTCAGAGCAGTCCTCATCTTCCCTCAGTGCAGTCCCCAGCCATCACCTGCAGGCCAAAAGGCAGCAGGCAAAAACAGAATGGATGGGAGAAGGTGCCTGCAGAAATTGTCAGAACAGCTGCTCCTACGCTGAACAGCTTTTTTTTCAGGAAAACCAGTACCAAGGAAATCAGCTGTCTTCTTTTGAGCCTTATCATTATGATAGCGGGTTTTTTTATATTATTATTTTCTTTTTTAACTGTGTGAAAAACCTCCCAGAAAATGCAGTGGTTGTTTAGATATGGGAGATGGCCACCCATTTCCTCTGTGATTTGAGTGATCATTGCTTCCCACGGGTGGGTGGAGGGCATTGCCCTCTGCAGCACTATGTACAGAGCCTCCTGCCTCTTCTCTCCTCAAATGGACAGTCACTGCTGCTGAGTGTTGAAAAGGGCCTCTCAGCACTGGCTGCCTCTTCTCTTTTCTCTGTACACTTGTGCTGCTGCCCAGGTGCAGCCTGTGAATGTTTTTTCATCTTTCAAGAGTCAGTTCTGGAGTGAGAGGAGTGATGTGATCCTGCTGCAGGGCGGCTGCTCTCCTGGCTGTGTTACAGACACCCGCTTTCCTGCTGCAGCAGGGTGGAGGTTTTTTTTTTTTAAATAAAGAAAACAAAAACCACCTATTGTTCCTGGCCTTCTGCCTTCTCATTTTTATCTCTCAAACTTCAACATGAGAGAAAAGAAAGTAGCTAAGTGCTTTTTTGCCTGCTGGCGGAGAAATTGGACATTTAATAATCGTTTCATCCATCACCACCAGTTCTGTGTGCAGATCTGGCCCCAGAATGTAACACACCTTCTAATGTTTGCTGTACCTTGGGTTAAGGAGTGAAGGAGAGCACAGCTCTGGCTTAGCAATGGGATTTGGTCACCGTCAATGGGGAAACCGTCTGGAGTTTGACAACTGCACTGAGCCAGGGTGACTTGTCAGGGTCATGTGGACCCAGCCCCTTATAGGAAAGGTATACAATGCACATGCATTTGGTGGCAATTAGCAATCCTTGTAGACAAGTCAGGAGCAAACAAGCCACAGTGGTGAAAGTTTGCACTTCTGAGTGCTGGGTTTGAGTTGGGAAGGGTCAGTGCTGCAGCTCCTGTCCAAAAGGATTTTGGATGTCAGTGCTGCCTTCATTCTCACTTCTTTGGCAGCAGGTAAAAGCTGCTCTGTTCATATTGCCCTCTTTTCTTTGCTGACAGGTGACCAGAGATGATCTCTTTCTCCAGCAGGTTTAGCACACTGGAAGCATGGCTACAAGTGCTGTTCCCAGCGAAAACCTCCCCACGTACAAGCTGGTGGTTGTTGGAGATGGTGGTGTGGGGAAGAGTGCTCTCACCATTCAGTTTTTCCAGAAGATTTTTGTGCCAGACTATGACCCAACTATTGAAGACTCCTACTTGAAGCACACAGAAATAGATGGGCAATGGGCAATTCTTGATGGTAAGCAAGCTATTTATGTGATCCCCTTTCCCTTCTAATTGAGCATATGTGCAAATAGATCTCCTACAGCATGTTGGGTCCTTGTGTCCTTCCTGCTCTGCTGTGGGTTGGCAGGAATTTGAGCCTGTGAGCTGTGGTGCATGGCCTGCAGCTGGTCTCCAGCAAAGCAACTGCTTCCAGGTGTGTTGTTTCCAGTTCTGCACAGAAATCTTTCTTGCAGGACTGTAAAAACCTACAGATCACCATTGACATTTGGAGCAGGCTTCTACAAAGGGTGAATTACAGCACTGTGAGGTGGCTATTGCTTATGATATTTTGTTGTGGTTGAGCTCATCCCCTGAGAAATAACAGTGAGTGGGTAACTCAGTGAGGGTTATAACCAGAAAATACATTTAATCAAAGCTGTTGTCTACTGACAGTGAAGAATTGTTACACCTCCTAACTCTCATCATTCAAGTGTGATGTTTTCATATCTAATTACCTGTTTCATTTAAATACTGGTAGGGTACAAGCCTGGAGATCTTTGTAACCAAGTTTTCAGTTCTTTGAAGAAATGCTGCTGCCGCCTTCTTTTTTTTTTTTTTTTTTTTTTTTTTT
>VXBX01004433.1:595383-638997 GCA_013400415.1 Scytalopus superciliaris
AAAACAAAACAACAACAATGAAACAAAAAAAAACCCCAAACAAGCACAATAAAAAACAAACCCTGACAAACACCAAAAAACCCCAAAGCTCCTTTATTAGCAGCTGAGGAGAAAACTCTGTATTACCTAAAGCTGCAACTTTGTTTGTGCTGCATGAGGCAGACTAACCACAGCTATAAGGGGAATCTTGCTGTTAAATGTTGTAAGTTTTGTTTTACTTTGTACAATAATTCGGCAGTACATAAAAGCAAACAAGTATTTTGTGCCTTAATTAAACAGAGTGCATGTATGTGGCCACTAACATAACTCAACTAAATTTAGCCTCACTTGTGTTGAGTTCCTACCTCCACCCTCACATCAGAAAGCTGCTCAAGCTCTTGGGTGTCTCTGTGGGGACAGAAAGCTGGGAGTTTGTCATGAGTGGTGGGCTGTCGATGCTGATGGGGTTTGCTGTGACAGCTGTTAGTCTGGAGACTTGAGAGTTACACTCTTAAGGATTTATCAGATACAATATAGTGAGTACAAATGGCTGTGAAGTCCTTACAAGAACAGGCTTTATTCAGTATTAAAAACCAAAACCAACAAACAACTAAACAATGTAATCTTGCCAACATTTGTTCATTTGAGTGTGTTCATAGTTGATATGAGGGAGTATTTGTGAAATTGGTGCTGAGACATGTCACTTGTTGTCATCTGCATATCTGCTCCAAATTAACCACCCCATAATGTATGAGTGCACCTTTATTTTTAAAATGCCAGTGCTGTATAAAAGAAAAATCTAATCCTGCTGTAAATTAAATTCATTATTTTCAGTCCAGAATCCAGCCCTCTAAACTGAGCAACCTTTATCTTTGCTAGTAATGCCCCATGTTCTGATATAACAGCACCAGCTGCTGCACCCACTGGTGTTGGCTGAAATAGTCTGGGCTTTGTAAATTATTTGAAGTAGAAAAGGCATCTTTCACTGAATATTTGGAATTTTTGTTTAGACCAAAAAAACCCCCAAAACCAAACCTGACCGGAGTGGGGAAAGAAATTGTTTTCCAACAAGCAGAAACTTAACCCATTGTTTTAATGAAAAGGCCTTTCTTTTGCTCAGATAGAGTTTAGTGGCTGTACTTGGGCTGAACTAAATTCAGCCATGGCCTTGAATGGCATGTTGAGAATCCCTGTCTTTCAGAGTTCGTGTGCCCACAGATGACTCGCAGCCAGAGAAGTGAAACTGCAGCTTCTCCTTCTCTTTCCTACCACTTGAGGTTTTGAACAATCAGAATTTGGGAAGAAAGGCAATATTCTTGCTTGGAAAAGCATGAGAGACGACTATTTGCCCAGTAGACACAGGGGAAAAAAGACTGACTATCACATGTGTCTTCTGCCACAGCTCTCTGTCACAGGCTTTGGATCTAGGCCATTCTCAGAGGTCACCATCTACTGGGACAGCTGCTCTTGTTGTGGTTACATGAATCACTTATGGTATAAAATTAGGGACAAACATGACAGGAAGGGTAAAGATGCACCATGGTAAATTCTAGAGTTCCCAGTTGTCCTTTATGACCAAATCCTTTACTTTACAAGCTGATGTTCCGTGTGGTGCTTGGTGGGGAGAAGCAGCTGCCCACCACCAAAATAAGAACTAGTTTTAGAACATGAGACTATCAAGAGAGGATATAATACGAGAGGATATATAAGTTTCTAAGTTTTCAAATGGAAACAGTTATTATTTTTAAAAAGCCACATACATTGACATCCAACAACTTCAGGGGAAAAAAAAAACCAAAAGGAAAAGAGCCCACCCTTCTCCAGGCTGTTGCCTGAGCAGTTCTGTACAAAGCATCTCAAGCATTTTGTAACTGCACCAGCATTATGTTGTAAAAAATCCTTCTGCTAGCCAGCTTGCATAAAGCATTTGGCTTCCCTCCATGAAGACCTCCACCCACATTTGTTCAATAGCACTATCTGGCAGCATGATGAAATGTTTGACTTGCATTTCTTTCTTTTGCTGAAATCTCTCACTGAAAGTAGGCTGAAATGAAATAGGCTTTTATTTCAGATTTTATATCTTGGAACCAAACCTACATTCAAACTCCTCTTTTACATATTTGCTCTCTGGTTTGGCCATGTCTCTGTGCCTATTTTTCTCACCAAAGAAGAGTCTGTGATAGTTCTTTGCCTCCCAGAGGACTGTGGGACCTGTGCTTGTTGTGGTCAAGTCCAACATTACATGAAAACACTTCATTATTGACCTTATGCCAGCTTTAGAAGACTGTCAATGCAGTGTTTGGAGGACAAGTGCTGTGGAGTGGAAGAGGGGACTTAACCTGAATCAGAGATACACAGACAATTTGTGACTAGCCCATATTTTCATTGCTGCCACTCTAATGAACCTTTAAGATCAGCCTCCAATTTTCTCTGCATATGTTATCTTTATTTATTCCCTGCTGGTCATGCTGCAATCAGCACGGTGATGTGCTTGGTGAAATGCATCCACACGCAGGTGTGTATAGACACATCAGGTCAAAATTAAGTGGGGGCCAGAGCTAATCTACTTTGATTAGCTTTTGCTCCAATTGAGTTGCTGTGATTAATTTTGTATGCTTTTTTCTGTGTGCAGGCTAACTTAGCAAGTAGCAGAGGATTTCTTTTGGTGTGGCTGCCAAATGCCAGTTTGGAATTATTAATCTGGGCATGAAGCCAAAAGTCGAATACCTTAAGCAGGCAAAAAATTCTCAGTGGTTCAAAATTCCTTCTGGCTCATAAGCCACACAGAGATAAAAAGGTGGTGAAGACAGGGAGAGGAAGAGATGACCACAAGTACATGTCTTGGGCCTGTTGGTGAATTCTTCTGAACTCTTGGCTGTCTGTAGGGCTGTGCCAATTGGTATCAGCAAAGCAAGGAGTTGTGCCTGTGTGTTGGGTGAAAGGAGGCGCTGGTCTCCCTCCTCTTCCCTCCCCTTGGTATGATCTATATGAAAGTCTTACTGGCTAGAAGTTGTCTTCCTACTCCTGAGCTTCAGTTTTCCCTTTTATGTCACTTCTTCCCGAGACCCCCTCTCAATCCCTGGGTGCCCTTGCATTGGGCTAGATCTGCACAGCCCTGGTCTACACCCTTGTGTGGTCACATCAAGCTCTGTTCCTATCCCCAGACTATCTTTCTGCTACCTTCCCACCTTCCCTTTCCCTTTTTGTCAAGGGGTTTTGCTGCAAGTCAGCCCTGGGCAGGCTGTCTGCTTGTCTGCTTTTCTCCTCAGGAAACTAGGGAACAATTCAGCCAGGAGGTCAGAGGGAGATCAAAGGTCACTTCAGGGAAGGGTTTGTTTGTGGCTCCTTTTTCTTTTTCTTTTTCTTTTTTTTTTTTTTAATTTAAACATGGCATAGCATCATTGAGAGCATTAAAATTCAAATTGAATTTGTACTTTCATTCTTTTATTTGTGTGTACAGTATTTCCCCTCCCTTAATTGCTGAGATTTTGCAACCTTGAAAGAGAGGTTTTTGTCTTGGGTTGTGGGGAATTTTTTCCTGCCAGGAAAATTTTGATGTTGCAACATGGAAAACACAAGACTTTGAATACTTGCCCTTTGTTAGAAAAAGAGTTCCTTTAAGGGCTCACATCTTTACTCTTTTTATTGATGTAGAAGCCTTTCTTCTGAAGGCCTCTCTCTTCTTTTTCCTTAAAGAAAGGACAAGAACTCAAGTACTTGGGTTTTCCATGTTATAACA
Organism: Scytalopus superciliaris; assembly: GCA_013400415.1. NCBI lineage: Eukaryota > Metazoa > Chordata > Aves > Passeriformes > Rhinocryptidae > Scytalopus > Scytalopus superciliaris. The sequence continues at coordinate 599,102 of VXBX01004433.1, forward strand.
TCTGTGTATTTAGTTAGGGCACAGAAGAAGGGCTTATAAAAGCCTGAGTGTTTCCCCATCATGTGTGTTTTGCTGAGGAAAAGCTGTTATGCCAGAGGCAGTGTGGCTGTATCTGAGAAGGAACAGAAGCAACAGTGACCAAGTGAAGAATCTGCCTTGCCTTGCACACAGCAAGGACACTTCATACCTCTTTGGGGTGACTGAAAATTTGGAAATGCAGAATATGAGCTGTGACCCCAGTACTTCATCTACACAGTGTTCAGAATACCAACTCCTCAGCTGAAACCAAAGGCTGATGGGCAGTGCCCTCCAACCATGCTGCTGATGGAAAGAAGACAAACTGTGGAGGTGGGTTTCTTCAGCCTGAGACTCTTTAGGTTGACTTGTCAATTCAAGTTTTCCCTTGAGCTTAGGTACCAACGTGCAGGGCAGTGAAACCCAAAGGATGAAGAACAGAAAATGCCTGTCTGATTGTCTTTGTCCCCTTTAGATGCCATGGACAGTGAGAATATCTTTTGAGGTGACCTATACACCTAGCTGCCTAGCAATGTGAAGATAAAGATGTAGGAGGAAATTTTGCCTAGGTGTGAAAAGAGAAGAGGAACTCACCTGCACAACCAGATCTGAGATCCCTGAAGGCTGGGAAGGTTGTGTTTTAATCTGAACTGAATCCAGCTTAGGCTCCAGGAAAAGCAATGCCACAAGTTCATAGTATGTCTCTCTCCTTGATTTGGATTTACACTCCTTTGTCTCTGGATGGGCACTCGGAGCACTGTTGGTTGCAGATATGTAATATACCTTGAAGCACTGAGAGCTTCTATTTTGGACCACAAATTTGTGTGTTTTCCGGGGCTTCTGTGCCTGCTCAGAAGGGCTCTCTAGGCAGCTGCACTCTTGCATAACCCATCAGGATTCACAGGAAAATGGTGTATAGAGCTCTAAGGGGGCAGGATTCAATTAGCAAGGAGTTCATCACAGCAGTTGGGGGTCACATCCACTGGTAAGCGGAAAGGGCCATCTCTTTGCTCAGCAGCCTCTTTCCTGCAAAGCAGGAGACCTGCCTGCTGGTTTCTCACAGCCTAATTGCTCTTAGTTTAGTCTCCAGCTGGTTTCATGATAGCTGTAAATGGCTTTGCCCGCTTTGGATGTCTATTCCTACATCATACATAGTTCTTGCCTTCTCTCTCCTTCATCTTTAGCCACATACTTTCATTAATTCTCCTCCTTGCTTCTTCTTTGGTCAAGTTTGTGGGAATTTCACCAGGCTTTCTGTTGGACTATGTGTTGTGCAGCCTATGAATCTGATTGCAGTTCTTGAAAGAATGAGGTAGGGAAGCCTGCTGTGTTTTGTTCCAGCCCTGTTTCTACATTGGTGTTTATGTGCTGCCAGTGAGGCAACTGCTGGTTTAAAGTGTACTAGCTCACAGTTCTCTGCTCATGGTTATTTCTGTGTCTTCTGGCATCCTGTCTGCAGAAACAGGAATTTTAAAAGAAGGTGAATGCTGTCTAATATGCTAAACCTCCTCACCACTTAGGGAAGCCAGTTGCTGTAGAGAACTGGCCAAGGTTTCTCCTTGCTACTTTCCAGTTTCTGTAGGTAGTAGTCTCCTTGAAGCTTTTATGCCAAAGATTACACCACAAGCAAAGCTGGTTACATCTGGCCCATTTTTGGTGCTATTGTGGTCCTGTCCTTCCTGTAAAGGATGCAGATCAAACTCTGTGCTGTTTACAATTCAGGCAGCACAGAAGTGTTGGGCTGGGGGGTTGCCTTTATTAAAAGCACGTTTAAAGTTAAAACAAGGACTTTCTCTGGCCATCCACAGGACCCTTAACTCTGCATGAATAACCCATCTTAGATTAACCTTTGCTGCTGTGTGTCTTTTACTTCCACTTTTGAAATGCCATTTTAAATGCTGCCTGGACTTGCTCACCTTTCTACCAATGCTGCAAGTGAATTCCCTTTAAATAGCAGCTGCTGACACAGCAGCTCTGGCTGTGTTTAGTGTGATGCCGTGGCCAAGATCCAGGCAAGGTAGGAAAGACTGAGCAGAGCCCCGTGCAATCCCTTGGGTATTCCCACAGCCCCCACCAGGGCTTGCCTCCTCTCTCAGGGGATGCTGAGCTTTGGAGGGGCGGCAGCTGGGGATGGGTTGATGGGTGCAAGAACAGAGCTGAATGCTCCTTATGTGTTTCATGGGAGGTTTGCAAATGTGCTAGAGTAAGGGGAAGTCCCTAAGCAAATTACCATGCAGGATACAGCACATCCATCTCCACCTTCCTGCCCACAGGTTGTGCTTGGGCACCTGCCCTGTCTCAGGGCGAGGGAGGGCAGGAGGGGCCAGCGCGTGGTGAGAAGCTATCCCACTCCACCACAGCTTGGGAATGTATGTTGGAGAGGAGAAGGGAGTGTGTTTGTGTGTGTGTTTGTTGTCAGCTCTCAGCCCTGCCCTGACATCACATTTAGCTGGTGCAGGAGTCAGATGAGGGCAGCCCAGTCTCTCCGTACAGGTTGGGTAAGTAGGAAGGATTAATTTCCTCTTCTGATCCAGCTATGCAGTCCTGGCCTTATTCCATGGCAGCAATTCTGCCCAGGGCATAGAAATTCACCAGCACATGTAGTATCTTTTGGTTACTTTTCTATTTTCTCTTTTTTTCCACAGTCCTTAAGAATAGCCTGGATAACTTTGAGCTGAGATACTTGTTTCCTAGATTTAGAGAGGAGAAGCAGGATAAAAAGCTATGAAGAGACACAAGTGACTTTCCAGCAAGCTTGGCAAACAAGCCTAAATCTCAGGGTCTCTGCAGGAGTCTAGAAGCTCTTTTTACCTTAAGGACTCCTGGAAACAGACATTCAAGATCAGTTAAGGCAGGCAAACAAATGAGGCTGAAGGTTTTAAAGGGCCCACCATCACCAAGGAAGGTCTCCAGGTCTTCCAGCATAACTGCCTTTCCTCCAGACACACAGTGAGGGGGGGTGGGGTGGGGTGTGCTGCGGCATGCAGTGTGTCCATCTGTGGCCACCTGTGCTGATTCAGCAAAGTGGTCTTTATTGTGGCTCCATCTGGAAATCAGGGCAGCCTGACTACTTACCCCTACAGGGAACATCTTGCTGGGATTGTGGGTCTGTTCAGACTAGAAAAACCTGTATCAAGCCCTGCTGCTCTGTCAGCAGTACACTCCTGCCACAGTCTCCATCCACTGGTGCCCTGGGCTTTCCCCATCACTTGTGGGCAGCAGATGCTTATGCCGTGGCTGTGCAGCAGAGGTGACAAAGTTTTCCCAGTACTGGGATGTGAAAATGTTCCAAATCATCATGAAGGTCCCACATTTGCCTCTGGGATGCAACGATACATTAAGATTATTACTTCTGAGGAGATGATGGACTTAACATAGTACATTGCTTGTACTATGTTTTTAGTGGCATAGCCTAAACTCTTTTTGTACCCGCCTCTTTCCAGTCAAAATCCTGACTGTGTACAAAGCTGGGGCCCAGGAAACAATACTGATGCTGTATCAGTATATGGTGTCTATCCAGAAGGCTGGCATAGCTGGCTCTACATATGCGGTCCATGATGTAGCTGATGGGACCCCCTGCAAGACAGCAGTGGAGAGCCACGGAGTTATGGTTCCATTAGAGCAGGTTAATCTAGTGGGGAACAGCATCTGGGTTACTGTCACAACTGAGGTGTTTTGGGGGGGGTTGAGCATAGATTTATTCACAGAAACATGACCGCTGTATACGATATGCAAGACACTTAAAGCTTCTCCGTGTGTTTTAGTTAGCTCCTTAGTATCAGCACACCGCTTGGCACTCACTGTTTAAGGGGAGTTCCCCAAGGCTGTACCATCCTGCTCTGGGAGCACATAATTGGGTAGAAATAATTTCCATGTGTTGAGAAAAGGAAAATACTCATAGCTCTTTCTCTGGGTTGTCTCCCAGCTCTGCTTCGCATGCAGTTTGTCGGTTGTCCCTGACATTTAAACTGGGTTTTACGTAATCTTCCAGTGTTGGGTTTTTCTGTGTGGCAAGAGGGAAAAGTCAAAGGGCTGTGAAATACTTTGAGCCATATCTTGCCAGAGGAGGAACTCCCCAGATTCAGTGATCAGCATTTGGTACTGGAAAACTAAAATAAAATCCACATAGTCATCTTCCCCTCCATCCACTCCCAACTTAGGCACACAGGGGTGAGTGGGATCTAGGACTGTTTTTTGGTTTGTAACTAGAAACCACCTTGTCCATCCAACTTGATTTCATCAAATCTCACAGCCTTTGAGAGGACTAAGCCCAGCAGAGGCAGAAAGGCCATAGGACACATTGGTGACAGAAGCTATGGTTCCTCATGGTAACTAAAACCCTTTGTCTCTTCTGTCCTAGTTCTGGATACTGCAGGCCAGGAGGAGTTCAGTGCAATGCGGGAGCAGTACATGAGGACCGGGGATGGTTTTCTCATAGTCTACTCAGTGACAGACAAGGCGAGCTTCGAGCACGTGGACCGGTTCCATCAGCTGATTCTCAGAGTCAAGGACAGGTGGGTGCCATGGAGCTGGACACTGCCTCCCCTGCCAGGCTCACCCTGCTCTGCAGACCATGCTGTAGGGGTGGTTGCACATCTCACCCCAACTTTTGCCTTCTGGGTATCCTGAGACAAATCCTTATATGGGGGTTTGTGGACCTAAATGTGAGGAGTAAGGAGCGTTCTAACTCTTCTGATACTCATGTGATGCTTTCAGGATGAAAAGGTTCTGTAGTGTTGTGATAGAGTGAAAATGGGTCTGGAAGAAAGAAACTTCTGGCAGAGCTATGTGAGAAAAGCAGATCAGACACCTCTGAAGGTAACCAGCTCAGCTCTGAAGAGGGAGGAAGGATGCTTTGTGCACAGTGCAGGGACTTTGGGACCACCAAGGAGTAAGCAAACATTCAGCCCTAATTGTTTTCTGTGGCCTGGCAGCATCCTCCTTTGCCTGACTTCATCTTGTGCCAAACACACCTTAGATAGTCCTGCATAATTTGGTAGTGTGAACAAGTGTCTTGAAAGGGAAAGAAACCTTATGCTGGAAGGAACTGTATTTCTCACAAGGGTTGTAATGCAGTTAATGTGTCATGCTCTGCAGCAACCATTTTCACAGAATAAAACATCTCTGTGTGACTGGGGAGAAAGTAAGAGAGGTTGCCTGCTCCCCTCACTGTGTGTGCATGGGAGAAGGTAGCACTGAGAGTTTAATCATGGTAAATAAATGTGTCCTGGCAGAGCAAGGGGAAGCTGCTGGTTTATCTCCAAGATAACTCCCTTTTCCCATCCCGGTTCAAGAGGCAATGGATCAATCCTCATTTGGGTGGGGTGTGAATTAAGGCCTTATATGTCTGCAACTTTGAAACACTTAGTTTTTCCGTTCATAATGGGTTTTAATTATGGAAGTCATCAAGAAAAGTCACCAGAGAGTTCGGGCCTCATTGCTGGCTTCCTTTCACAGCTCTGAATAACTTCCCCACAGGAAGGGTGGACTCGTATCATGTGAGGTTCACAGCTGACAGCTCTTCCAGTAAAGCATCCAAAGCCTAGCCCACAAGAGTGAAAAGTAAAGGAAAAACCGCCCTTTGATTTCATCTAAATGAAGAAAAATGTCAGTCACTCAGTCAGCCTCTCAGATCACAGCAGTCTTTTCTTCACTGCAGGCTTAGCCTGGGGCAAAGTAAATCTGTTTCTGAAAGCTGAAGAAGATAGGACAGAATTTACTGTAACCTGCCCCAATCTGATGCTGGCTTTATCTAAATTAACTTTGGGAGAATAAGATGTGGTATTCATTGTTTTGCTCCGACTGAAACTTTTACTCTCTGTAAGCCTTGCAAATGCCGCAGCGGTGTGTGAGAGGCAGGAAGTGAAACAGGCTGGTGAGGTTGTTTGTGTTTCTCTGCTCAGCGCCACTGAAGCACAGAGCATGAGAAGCTTACTAGTGCTTCATCCAAAACCTGAGCTTGGTCAGAAAATTGCAGCAGTGGGAGCAGCATGTGTAAAAAAAGCCATCCTGTCAAACCCACAGGTGGTTGGGGGCAGAGCTTCGCCCTGATTTTCAAGCTAGTGGACAGTTTTGGCAACTTAAAATGCAAAAGAATTGCAGGCTGCTGTGTTAGCAGAGCTGTTCAAAGCCTGCCTCCTGTTTCTTTCCAAACTTTCACTATAGTAAAATTTCCGACTGTAGCAGCTTTGTCCAACTAGCAATTGTACAGCTTACAATAGGGAACAAAGTCCCCATGGAGTTTTATGCCTGATGTAAACAAGGCAAATGAGACACTGTCCATATGTAATCCCTTTCTAATCAATGTGCTGCAAACCAAAAAGCAATCAAATAATCCAGACAAGCAAGTGCCTTGCTCCAGAATTATCAGAGTCGAGATACATCAATGCTCAGGTGTTAACATTAAATCACAGTTACATTATCAGAATGAATAACTCTAAGACTCGGTTAAAATGCAGAGTGCAGTACGGTATTTTTCCAGCAAGAGGAATGGGGCAACATGCCAGAGGAAAGATGGAGCCCTTATCACCTCGATGAAAAATGACCCAGAAATGCTGTTTGAAAAGGCGAGAGTTACTCAGGGAAGTGTTTTAGGCAGAAATGAGTACAGCCAGCTGCTCCTTACCCAAATAAAATCAGCTGTGTTACAGCAGAGAACACCAGGATCATTTAGGAGGGTTTAAAGTTAAACATAAAACAATACTGCTGTAACTGTCAGTGATCAGAAAGGACCTCCTCCCTCACAGCAGTGGGTAAAGGGCCCTGCAGCAGCTCACAGCTCTGTGTCGTGAAGCTGGAGGAGAGATAGGCACTGCCCGCACCTCCCATAGCACGAGCTGCCTTGTCTGTTTATGGAGCTGTGGAGATTTCTGCAGGGGGAAAGTCTTGCACAGGACATGCTGTGGATAGATGGATCTCTTCTTACGTGGTGGCTGAAGACAGTCACTTACATACCTGGTAAAGTTAAAGAAGTATCTAGTTTTATTGCAGAGGTAGATGGTTTTGATATTTTTTCTGGGATTAGAAACAGGAGATGGTAGGTAATAGCATTGGAAGCTTAGCAGGTCTCTTTGGTTCCTTCCAGCCTCCTGGTACCACTGCCAGTCTTTCAGTTTGCCCTGGGGCGACAGCTGATGGACATCTCTTTGCTCCCAATCATTTTCTATCCCATTTCATGCCCCTCTAAGCACCAGTTCCCAGAGTCCAGATTTTCTTCCCCCACAGTTGCTCTCAGTGGATGATCAGGACATGAACTGACTCCAGTTCTTCTATCATCTCTCAATATCTTGCAATGATGAGCAGCTGCCAAGATATGCAGTTACTGAGATGCCTTAACTGTTACAAAAGAGTCCCACTCTCCTGTCCAACATCTGTCCCTGTGTGTCAGTTAATTTCTTGGCTAATTCTGTATATCTTTCTTTACCTAGTTGGATCTTCAAGCTTAGCTATTATCAGGCATTGCAAAAACGATGACAGTAAGTTCCTGAAGTCCACACAAATAACAATGAATGTGTACACGCATGCAACTTGTCAAGTACATTTTCACAATATGAACACATGTGTAGCACAGTCTAGGGTTATTTCCTTTTTTTCTCCACACATGTGGTATGTAGCTGAAAATGCTAGATGATGTCAGCATCTGAAAGTGAAACTTATGCTTGGCATTTTTTATTGTAGTTTGCTAATAATTGGGTGGTGGGTTTGATTTTTTTTTTCCAGAGAGTCCTTTCCAATGATTTTGGTGGCAAACAAAGTTGATCTAATGCACTTACGGAAAATTACAAGAGAACAGGGAAGAGAAATGGCAACAAAACATAACGTAAGTTTGTGGGATTATTTGAACGCGTTATTGTAAGTCCTATTACAGGCATTCAGAATTGAAATCTGTGCTCATTTGGAGCTGACTTAAAGCTTACAATTAAACATTTGCAATTGCATTTTTGACTACTGCAAAACAGCAGCTATAGAGTTCCCTTTCAGTAGGGACAGTTCATCATTAAAACTAAAACTTCTGCTGTGCACCAGGGCTGTACCAAAGCTGTGGCCATCATGAAGCCACATGTACAAGTTGTCTGCAAGCAGTGAGAAACATGAAATGTTCTGAACGGGGGAAGAAAGTGCACTCTTCTGGAGTGAAAAGGCAGTCAGGCACTAGGAGGTATACCCAGGTGTCTGTAGGAAGTAAGCTTGTTAAAGTTAATGAAGTTACAGGGTTGCTAAGCCTGTATAAATCTGGCCCACCATCTTAGCTCTGCATTATTCATGCTGTTAGTTTAGCCTGAGAAATTGGCCTGATGGGTGTAGATCACATGCTACTCCACTAATCACCTGTAAATGCCAGCAGCCCTGAACATTCAGAGGAAGACAAAATTCCCTTAGGAGAAACTTAGGAGAAAGGTTAAAGGCAAATAAGCCTGAGACCTCTTGGCAGCTTGTTGTGCCTAAAGGGCAAGCTGTGTGGTATTTCTGGACAAGCCACAAGGGCAGTTTCACTCCTTCCCCTCCCCAAGGAAGCTGGGCTCTGTAGGAGAGAGGACACCTAAACTGAAACACAGCATGTTGCATCCATCTGTAGGTGCACACTTTGGAAAAGGCCAGGCATGAAAATACGTTATCAGAGGCAGTTTTATAAATCTGCCAGTGTGCTGGACAAGCACTCTAGGAGGCCCCATCTGGCTGTCAGACTTTGAAGGGGAAGATCATTTTACACTGGAGGAGAATTGTATTCATGAAATATTCATGCAGTAGTCCTAATAAAATGTGGCAAGCAAGAATTTTTGGCAAGTGTTGGTCTTTCAACAACCTTTGGCTATTTCCATGTCTGTGAGCACAGCTAAGGGGGGGAGAACATCTGACAACATGAAGCCCCTGATTATTGTTCCCCAAACCCAGAGGTCCCATAGCAGCTGGTTTGCCTGGTGCTTATTCCAGACCTTTTGTAAGCGCTCCCTGACCTTGCTGCAAGCAGGAAGGTGTTGATAGCAATGTCACGGCAACATTTTGTTTACCTCTGTTTCCCTGGTCTCTTAGGGACCCAATTACTCCAGCCTTTAGGCCTTTCATTTTGAAACTCGTTTGCTACCAACATGTAGGCTGTTACTAATCTCTTTCATGATACCCTTCTCTCCTCCAGATTCCCTATATAGAAACTAGTGCCAAGGACCCACCTCTGAACGTTGACAAGGCCTTCCATGATCTTGTGAGGGTAATAAGGTAAGCTGCAAACTCTTCACTTGCTTACTGCCCATAGATGGGATGTGCTCTCTGATCCAGAGAGCTTTTGGGGAGCAGGGTCCAGGTGTGCTTGCAGTGGGAGATTTCTGGGTTTTATTACCTTTCTTGTCCTGTATCTGTATATGTATATTACTGGCACTTAGTTACCCTTGCAGGACATCAGTGCCAGGCACATGAGGAACTAGCTGTGGCCATAATGAAAATATATTATTCAATGAACAGTGCAAAGCCTACTATAATGATGAGCTTTAAAAGGCTGGTGTTGAAAGCTCTGGGCCAGTAATTTGGGTTTTCATAGCTTTGTCTTCTCAGGGTCTTGTGTTGCCAGAGGTTAAAAGAGATTGACATAAAAATCTGCAAAATTCTTATGTTGTAGGTGACTTCTAACATTTTCTGCTCACTAAATGGAAAAAATTAAGCAGCTTTGTATAAGAAACAGCATGACATAATGGCTAAGCCACAGGTTTCCTCCTCAGACTGCAGAGGTTTGTTCCCACTTTTGGCATGAGCTGCCTTTGCTCGTTTTGGCAAACGCCCGCTCTCCAGGCAAACCCCTGCTCCGGCTGCCAGCGGGGAGGGACTGCCTTCCAAAATCCCGGCTGCCCTGCAGGAAAAGAGCTGCACGCACATCTCAGCATCTCAGCTGATAACCTCAGTTCTCTTTGAGAAGATTTGTTTTTCTGGCACCGGTTGTCTGCCAGATTTTCTGGGCCCTCATTTCTCATGTTTTGGGAGGGTGCTGAGCTGAAATCATGCTCCTCCCCGCTGTGCAGTCAAAGTGCCTTGCTCGGCAATTAAACCACAAGGCATTTATTCGCAGCGTATCTGTACTTGTGAATATCCTAGCACAGCCTCAAGTCAGCCTCCATCAAAAGCAGATGGTACTGCCCACTCTTCCCACATGTCTCAAAAGCAGGGGGCAGAAAGTCTTTGGAGAATTGAGTTGGAAATGTCCCAAGCTCTTTCCCAACTGTTCTGTAACTCAGCATTAGCTGGCTAGATATTACTTTCGTGTTGCAGTGAGCTCTTACCACCATCTACTCTGCTCTGCAGGAAAGAAAAACATAGCCAAAATAAGATGGGAAGGTTCTGTTTGCTTTCTCTCCCTAACACAAGTCCAGACAGGCTGAAAGGAGCATTGTCATGAGGCATCACTAAATTCAAACCCTGAAAATGCACTCCATAACCTCAAAAATAGGTGGTATACCTCAGTATCCTGAGTTGCCACCATGAAAGCCATTGCCAGCCAGGTGAAACCCCCTGTGACATCAAGGGCACCAGAGATTTTCACAAGAGCTGAAACTTGGGTTAAATCAGAGAGCAGGGAGGTGCTGTGTGATCTGGCTGGTCACTGGCCACAAAGCAGCTTCACTTGGTCTTTGGACATTACAAATTCTCTGCAGTCAGAGGATAGCATCACCCATCACGTGTTTCTTTACTGTTTTTCAAGTGATCTTTTCCAAATAAAATGTAAATTTCAGTACGATGATAACTGTGTCATCCCTGAAGTGCTTTGCAAATGAAAGGCCTCCTCAGAGCCCCTTGGAGTTCTCAGGGTGAGGGTGCTCATGCAGGGCTAGCACTGTTTGTGCTCGTTGCACTTGGCTGGTTCCCAGTTTATTTAGCTTCATGCAAGAAACTGTTGTCTGGAAGTAATCCAGAAAGGAATGAGGTGATTGAGTCCACCTGATAGACCTTTTCAATTTCCTGATGCCCCTCTAATGCTGCAGAAGTGCATACACAGGGACTGTCGCAGCAAAAACCTTGAGTGGGCACAGGATGTGGTTTTCTGGATCTCTGAAACAGATCCAGAACAGTGTGAACAGCTTGTGACCACTTAGTGTTAACCCACACTCACTTTAAAGTATTTTTTTAGTTTCATCTTTCTAGTTTTGAGCTTTGAAGTTTTATATTTTTCATGCCTCCAGCCTTCATATTCACTGAAAAAAATCTTATTAGCCAAAGCTGACTTTTTCAAGTGATTGCAAGAATTTGGAAGCTTGAGGCTGTAAGAGAAACACCAGCTAAAGCCATAGTGATTTGTCTCCCAGCTATGTCTCATCCTGGTCTGGATAACTTGGTATGAACACTTGCTTTAATGGCTGCTGTATTACATCACAAACAGGCTGGATTTGAACTATTCAGACTCTCAGGTTTGAATCTACGGAAGCTGCCAGTTTGTATGTTTTATCTTGAAATGAAATCTAAGTGTATGGGCTGCCTGTGAGGTGTTTAAGCTACAAACAATTCTGTTGAATTTGCACTGCTGGGCTGGCTGAGTGGCTGCTGCAATCAGGTACAGTTGCAAACAGGCATTTGGGCAGTGCCACGCCATAGTGCAGGAGGGCTCTCAGCTGCATGTTTCTGATGGCTGTGACTTCAGACAGCCAAGGACTTCTTTCTGGGATCAGCTCATTCTCCGTGCTGAGATGCTCTTTGTGGCTTTCAGAGGAGGCCAGAGCCCCACTGTCAGCAAACTTACTTTTTTCTTTATTATTTTTAGCCCCCCTCCACAACCAAGTCTGCAGCAGTGCAGCTGGCTAAGGGCAATGCCAGTTGAAAGAACATATTTCCAAAAGGGTATATTTCTGTGTGCTCTCTGTATCTGTTTCATTATCTTCCCTACTAAGCATTAGCAGCAGTGTGATGGATGACATTGCGTTACTTAGAGCATCCCTGTTTCCCAGAGTAGGGGAGGAGGCAACTGGAGGCATATTGCCCTGGCAGGATATACATCCCTGATATTAGCCTTAATTTTTGCTTATGGCTTCTTTCCTCCTTCCTTGAGAATGCAGGTGATTGTCAGCTGTGTGGCAGGACAAGCCATGCAGTGGTGGAAGGGTATATGGAAATACATACGGAATTATCCATATGCATGCCAAGGTGCCATTCTGCAGGCTGCCCAGGGCTCTGGATGCTGATGTTCAACTCTTATGCCTCACATACTTATTTTCCTCTCTTGTCTCCCAAAACAGGCAACAGATCCCAGAGAAAAGCCAGAAGAAGAAGAAAAAGACCAAATGGCGAGGGGACAGAGCCACGGGCTCCCACAAACTCCAGTGTGTGATTTTGTGACAGGACACCCTGGGAGTGCCTTGGACGCTTCCCTCCTCCCCCCTTGACCCACCGCCAGCCCAGGCGAGGAGCAGCAGCGGTGCCCGCACGGCCCCCTCGGGGTCCCTGTGGGGGCTCAGACTCGGAGGAGGCCGCTCAGAGGGTCTGGACACCCCCCCAGAGGGGGCTGCACATCAGGGCCAGTGTGGGAGCTGTGCCAATGGGAGGTGGAAGGGATCAGCAGGACCTTGACTCTCGAACATCCCCAGCGCCTTCCAGGGGCCTCCATGATGTTTATTGGAAAAAAAAAAAAGGGAAAAAAAAAAAAAAAAGAAGAAAAAAAAGTGTTGGTTTTATCTGCAAAACATTTCTCCTTGTGACCCATTTCTGAACAGCCATGAATAGCCCCCCTGTTTGGTACAGTTGTCTGTGTATATGTGGGGGAAGGGAGAAGGGAAAGGGCTTTTCTTTTCTTTCTCTGAATTTTTTTGTCCTCTTCTTCTTTTTTGTTGTTTGCTCAGTGAGTGTTGGGTTGCAAAGAAACAACGGCCAGGGTTAGATTTTTTGCACTGAACTCTCTCTTGGGCAGCAGTGCCAAAACACAACTTCATATGAAAGTGCATAGATTTGGAGGAAGAAAATTAATTCCAGCTGCTCTGGGTGCTCCAGACATTGTGTCAGACTCTGGAGGGCCGCCAGCTCACAGACCATAAACTCCAGCTTAGGAAAGGAGGTTTGGGCTCGGATTATGTATTTTTTTTCCTCTTACCCTTTGTCAAGAGGTTTTGTTTCTGTTTTGTAACTTGGGACATGTCGAACTTAAGGCGTTTTGTTAACCTGGAAGTATTTAAATTAAAGTAATTTACAAATGGAAGGATATGTTATCTTTAAGCGGGGTGGGGTGGGGAGAGGAAGGGAGAGAGGAAGTAAAACCTGAACTGAATTTGTTATCTGTGTGGTGAATTTCTCCCTCATAAATGCGTGTAAACTGGTGCAATCTAAATCCCTCTTTATTATTCCTTAACCTTTTCCTGCAAAGCCACTCTTGGGTAGATGAATTGTTTTGCTTTTCCCAGGCTTGTCTCACACACACAGGAAAAAAAAAACTGTTTATGGCCTTTGGCTCAACGTTTCTTCTCCTTCCTTCACTGAGAGTTGGTGACTTGAAGGAAGAGGTGTTTTGAAAATGATTCAAGTGGGATGTGTCTCTTCATAAGCTTACTATATCTAAAATGTCTCTCTGAAAACAGCAAAGGCTAAACATACCTTATGCAAAGGCAAGGCAAAAGTCATGTAGCCATTCAAACTGCCATCTGTGGCACAAGGAACATGGCTGTGCCCATCCTGGAGGGGCCACGTGTTCTTTCACACCTTTCCTGGCACTAAGAATTGCCGTGGCAAATTTGTCTTTAATGGATTGTCATCTGCTGGATTGAAGCCATCGGTTGCCTTCACATGGTCACCAAGCCTCTTTAAAAGTAACAACTTGCTTTTCATCAGCTTGAATCCTATTCAAATATGCTTTGTGGGCATGACTTAAAATATTGGCAGAGTATGAATGCCTGAGATTTATGTGTCTGAGCGCAGAAAATCCTGGTATTGGATATTGAAGTTCCATTCAAGATGGTGGATCATCATAGAGTTAGTTTTCATGCTTGTCTGTTTGCCACCAGATTTCATTTCTTGACCCTTTGCCAGGCCACTTTTTAAAATGCAAGTTGGTTGCTGATTATTTTTCAGGTGAATGAGGCTAATGGACACTTTTCCTGATTTGTCCAGTCTTGATCACAGCCAGAAGATGGTAAATGCCTGTGGCTGGCTCAGCAAGCTGCTTACTGTAATGCTGGCTCTGCTGCCCCTGTCCCAGTTTGTGTGAGGACAGATGCTGGGGGTGAATTAAGGAGAGAGATATTGGAAAGAAGTGTCTCTCATGGGCTCTTAAGTTGGATGTGGACCACACACCTCAGTAAAGTTGCAATATGCCATGTCCATTGAGATGCAGCTCCTATCACAGCATTTCTCCCAGTGCTGGGTGAACTGTGGCAACCAAAACCATCCAGTTCAAATTCTGGTCCTTGAGACTTGCCAGTGTCTTCTGGAGGAAGACCTCCCTGTATGCAACCTGTCTGTTCTGTCTTGAAAACCTCTAGTAAATCAGAAAGTGCCTGCTCTTTACAACCGATGCATTTCATCATAACCCCTGTAACCACTTTCCTACCAGAATGCCTGTCTAGCCTGACTGCTGGCTTAATAGTTTTAATTATGCACAACTAATGCTATGGAATCCCACACACAAGAAGATGGTGACATTTTCAGGGAGCCCTTTTAATACCCCCTAGAGCCCCTTCCACTTAAAAATAACTTGATTTCTGCTGAAACCCCTCATTATTTTTATCTAAGCCCTTGGGAATACTTGCCTGAAAACCGCATGTGTGTCTCGAGTCACATCTGCTGCATACTCAGCACTGCATGTGAGAAATTATCTGCTTTTTCTGAAGCTTCTTAATTGTTTCTTCAGTTTCTTTAGCAACTAACAGCTCTTGCAGAATAACAGAGGAGAGGAGAAGGGGAAAGAAGCAGATTAACAACTGAATATGGAATAGTGGCAAGTGGGAAAAGCATGCCCGTTTTCTTCTATGTTCATCAGCTTGTTTATAGCAGGGAGTGTTTTCCAACAGGGATTACATCTCTAACAATTCCAAGGCGAAAATAGCAAAGTGTGCAAAGCCTACTGCCATCTAACTCACCCATTCATGTTGAGGGGTATTAGGAATCCAGGAACATCTTCCCTGCTGCACACTAAGCACCTCAAGACCTGTGCGGTCAGACACTGGTTAGTGGCATTTATGCTACAGAGCACTAACTGTGCTGGTGGGAGCCTTTCATTTTTCTATGAGCATCCAATGGAGACAGTCTGGAGGAGGAAGGACCCTCTTAGGATGTGGGGTTCACTTCCAAGGACCTAATGGTCCAAGTGACCTAACGTTATCTTCAGCCCCTGGGTAAATCTGCTTTCCCTTGTCTCAGAGCAGTCTGGTTCCTCTTCTGTTAAACAGGAATTGACAAGGTGAAGCTGGCCATAGCCTTACTTTGCTTTCAGTATATATTTTCAAACAAAAAGAGAAGGGGGGTAAAGCCTTGCAGATTTATTGGCACTTAATAACCAAGCAACCTCCTTTTTCTATTTTAGACACTGACTAATATTTATAGAACAACAACAAAAAATTACTAAGCTACGTAAGTTCTGTCTTTGCAAAGGTGTCATCACCTCCCCAGCCTGGGATCACATCACAGTTGTACCGCTGTCTTCAGGTAAATCATGTTGCTGTTTCCTCCCTCAGGTCCTTCTGCCTATAAAGCAGCCACTGGTTTGTTTTCTTACCAGCTTTTGAGGTGCATGACATTTATTGTACAAGCAAAGTCATCTGCTTGTCTGTCTACCTCTGTCTCTCATTTAAGGAAAAGGGGGATGGAAGGCAAGAGGAGGTTGAAATAAATACATTTTCCTCTGGCATTAGCAGAGTTTAATTGTTCCTCTGCCTGCCAACTCTAAATGACAGAAAAGCCTGATAACAGTAAAAGCAAACAACATCCCCCCACACCTGAGCAAGCCTGCAAGTAGTGGCCACCTAGAAACCTGCTTTTTTGGTTGTCTCAGCCCAGACAAGTGCAGAGCTGCTCACTGATATCCCGGATACATCGGAATAAATCATATTCAGATGGTGGTGCTCAACAGCAAAAACACTGGAGATGGTGAACAAGAGAGGCAAAAGTTTAAGGAGGGGCTGAAATTGCTTGGTTTGGATCAGATGTTTCAGTTTAACAAGAGGCCATTGTCGTATGTTGCTCTGTTTCTTAATCTGTCATAATTAATTTTAGCTGGCTTTTTTAACCTACAGCTGTGCTAGAATTTGCAAATTAGGACAGGCTGAGGGGTTTAAACATGCACGGTGTGTCTCATCTGAAGAGAAAATGAGCATTATTAGGCACAGAGAACAGAATTGTAATGCTAGATCAGACTTTTTCTCTTGGCTTGTTACCATCCTCAGGCCAAAATGGACTGTCCAGAGCCTTGTCCATCTTCAGTGATTTCAAAGGATGGTCCTAAATGCTGCTGAAATGCTTGGTAAGGAGGCTATCCCCCCAAAGCTCCACCAAGGGTAGAATATAATGAATACAGAAGATAAGAGAATTTTAAGAGACACAACTTGTGGTGCACTCCAGATGTCAGGGTTCAGATACATATTTACTAATGAGGGAGAGAAAGGGCTTGAGAGAAGTTTGGCATTAGAGAAATAGCCAAGCCCTTGTGACAACTTGTATACTTTGGAATGGATGGAAGAGCTCTGTGTCTGGAAATCCACCTTCTGTGAGCTGGAGTTCAGTGGCCAGTCTATCTGCTGTAGGTTGGGCAGAAAGGAGGAGCTTTAGTGCAGGTATTAAGGACTGCATCAGAGCTACACAGCAAACATGACAGTAAAAAGGAGAGGAAGGATGCTGCAGCACAGGGAGTGTTGCTATTCTTGACACTGCTCCCTGTTTTGGGAGGTCTGCTGGGGACAGCCACATAGGCTAAATTCTGTGTCTTGCATACATGTATTTAATGCCATCTGAGAGTATCCAGGGTATTTGCCTGGGAGTTTCAGCTATAACACAAGATCTATGGGAGATCAGTGCCCTCCTGGACCAACAGCCATCAGCCAGGCCAGATTCACCTGAGCATCCGAAAGAGCTCCAGACATGTGCCTTCAGACTGCTCATGGGTGCTTTGAGAGCCCTTTCCTATTTCACAGCAGCTCTCAGAGAAAAGTCTGGGTATTTCAAGTGTCTGTGGATATCCTAGCTCTTTTCCTGCAAAGTGATGTCACTTGTGTTTTAGAGATTCACTGATGCAACAGAAAGTCTGAAGTAGAAGTCACCAATTTTGCAAAATGTATTAATTGCATCTTGCAGCCTAAGCCATCTCATGAGTATCACTTGCACAATTAGGCTGTAAATAATTCAATATTTGGCTATCAGGGATTCCATCAATATTATGCAGGCTTTTTCCATCCTTTTCTCTTGCATGCAAGGGGAATAAATATTTCATAGATAATCTCACAGACAGTTTCTGGGATGACATGGGACTTGCTTGCAGAACAGAGCAGAGCAGGGAAATAGATGACTCTGTGTGTGCTGGATCCCATGATGGGGAGACACAAGGAGTTGCAGCGTGGAAGTAAGCTCTGATTTGAGTCACACATGAGAGGCCAGCAGGTCAGACAGGTCACAATTTCCCAAGGCAGGAGAAACGTGCAGGTGCTGTGTCACTGCTGTGCCAAAGGGAGGGAGCCAGGGAAGGAAGGCTCACACTCAGTAAGTGAGACCTGCCAGCTCTGGGTGTAGGGGTTAGTGTTAATGACAGTGATGGGGATGTTCAGCAGTGCTGCATGTGGAGTAGAAACAGGCAAAATCCCCTAATCCTGGCAGTTCTGGGACAGCTTTTCTATTTCTTTTGAATTGAGGGATTCCTTTGCCAGATTCTGGGGGACCGACAACATCATGCCAAGCCAAACAGCAGTCTGACTTGCCACAAGCATTACTACTTCTCTAATTTCACACCTCCTCCCAGGTCTCTCTCCTGCAGACCAGGACATGTACAACATTGTCTGAAAGCTCAGACTGGGCATGTGGTCAGGTCCAGGAGCCAAAGAGGAGGGACTCAGGCAAAATCCCGGATTTGGGCAATAAGAAAGCAGGACCAAGAGGAGGAGAAAGGAGCTTTGTGAATTGTTCTATAAAGCCAAATCCTCTTCAAATCAGGGCAAGAGACATTGTATGGTCCATGATTAAGACAATCTTTTCTGAGAAGTCAGCCCAGCTAAATAAGTCGTGAGCTGGTCCTTGGGCTGCCACACACGGAGGTGGTTATCCTGTGGCTCCTGTGACAGCATCTCCACTCAACTGCAGTAGTCTAGCCCAACTAGCCCAGACCCAGACAGATATCTGGCATGCCTCTCCACAACTCAATAGCCCACATCCCCTTAAAGCAGCAGCCCTGGCACTGGGAGCCCACTTAAAGGCATAGGCACAGGCTTATGGGGCAGGGAGTTCTTTTCTGCAAGCTCCGTAAGAAGAGCCATGTTTCAGACAACAGTCCCCAGGATGCCAGTTGACAGAAAGCAGGAAATTTGAAGTTAAGGCTGATGGTCAGGGCTTTGCTTGCACAATTGTTGAGGTCAAACAAAGCACAATGATGTGAACTGGGGACAGGGTGCTGCTCACCCTCCCCTGGGAGCTTCCTGCCTTGCCTTGCCCTCATCCCAGTCCCCAAACTTTCACAAGAGCTTAAGATGGTGTCTGGCATTGAATTTCCCACATAGCTGGTCATAGAGTTTTATTCCCACGTTTTTTTGCTTGGCTTGGTGAAATCTCTTTGTCTCCTCTGGCACCCTTTGGCCCGCAGGGTTAGTGTGGTGATGGGCAGCCTTTGGCAGAAGGTGCTTCATGGGGAAGAGGAGGTGCAGCAGGAGATGGGGAAAGAAAAGCAATCACACCACCAGCATAAAACACTTAAAGGCAGAGGTGACACTCTGATATGTTTTCATTGGTTTTACTTTAGCACATGACAATTGTTCTGGGAAAATCCACATGACACCTACTATGATTTTTCATCTCAGGATCTGAAAGCATTCACAAAACACAGAGATAGCAGATCTTGTTCCATAAGCTGCAGAAACAGGAGGGCAGACATTTGAAATGTAGAGAAAGAGCTGGAGCTGGTGAGATGCCCAAACACCAAACACTGCTGGGACTTGTGACCAATTTGCTTCAAGCTGTGAAAGTATAATTACCATGAATTTAGCTGAAGATAAATATTAAGTGCGAAGAGGTCTGAGGCCAGCTATCTCAAGAGGCTCAGCCCCTGATAGAAACTGTAAATACCTACTAGATATAGGCTGCTTCCAGAAGTGGCATTTTCTCAGTATTTTGAATTTATTTTTTTTTCCTAAACAATCTATCTCCTTCCTAACGGAGGAATCAGCTTATCACATCACAGAGATAAACTAAAAATGGAAAAGTTCACAAGTTCTACCTTTGTAGAACTCCTTGTAAAATGCCTTTGGACTTTTTTTACATGACTGCCTTTGTTTTTCTTACAGAACAAAGGCTTGAATCCTCCTTGTCCCATGAGGCCCTCAGAACCAGTGACTGGATCAGTGATGGGCTGCCTGAGGAAAACAAACCTGTGAGCACCAAGTGTAAGCCACGTGAACCCACAGCTAAGTTGCTTTTTTAAGTTCCCAAGGGGCAGAGGCTAATGCTTATTTTTAAAATGACAAGTCCTTTGGCAATGTTGTCCTAAGGCAACAACAAAGAAATTACACTGTCTAATGACATTGTGGCTGTTCCTCTCAGCATCGAGGACCTTCAGACCTGGGCATGTAAGTAACATCACTGATGCCTGCACAGAATAAACTACTTCTGCCTCTTGAGACAAGAGTTAGCATCAGCCTGACTGATGCTACAGGGAGGCAAGCTGCCTATATGTTTCTTACATTTTATTGCCAACTAATGCCAAGCTGTAGGCTTATTCAGCCCTAGTAATAGTATCCGTTGAATTTCCTCTTACTGTGACCAGTATGGGACTTGTAGCATTGCAAAATCACTGAAGAGCCAGTCTGGCTACAGCACAGCTTCTTGCTACTGCCCAGCTGCCTCTTCTCTGCAACAGCCTTTTACCACAGGCTCTGTAAAGGCAGGACAGAGCTGGTGCTGCTCTCTGGAGGGAGGTAGGTATCTTGAATCTGATGGTGCGGTCTTTGGTTTGTCTGCTGTATGCCTGCATCATTAAGGGGGCCTTAGCATCCCTTTGGGGCAATTTGGCTGTTTCCAAGAAATGAATTATCTGCACTGACCAGCTGAGGGCAGGAACTATTTGTCTGTGGTTTTGGGTGGTACCAGAATTAGATGTTTAATATATAGATTAGACCACAGGAGAGCATCTGTGATGAGAGATGGCCTGACCTGCCATGTGGACTAGCCTTGTCCCAGCAGCCTCCTTCAGTCCCACCTGCCCCTTGCAACAATGTCCAGCAGCAAATACAGACAGGGCAGGTGGCACAGTGTCCTTTGGACACAGCCTGCTGTACAGCATCTGGCATGACGAGGTAGGTCACCACCCCCACAGGACCCCTTCATGTGCGTGCAGGGTAGGTGCTGGCAGCAGGACTGCCAGGTGCTCAGCACCACTGGGAATGCATTGGAGTTTTCAGTAAGGGCATATTATGCTTTTCTAGATCTCTCATGTCCCTTTCTCTTGCCTATTGGTGCAGGAAATAACCAAAAGAACAGCTAAACAGCAGAAAAATCTTCTCTAACATCCTAGTTTTTGTGTCCCTTCTCAGTGAGGGCTGGGAATAAAAACTGTCCCAGAAACAATGGTTAAAAAATGATGAAAGGAGAGAGTGTAAAAGGGAAATTACAATCTGCACTTGTGCTAGTGGTGGATGTTTTTTGTTACTGTTATTTGCTATCCAAANGTGGAGACAGCAGCCTCAAATCAAACAGAAGATTTCAAACAATTCACAAACTTTTTCTAAATACATTAATCTTCCAAAGACTCTTTAGCCTGTTAGATAGACTTAAATAATCATGACCTAGTACTTACTGAATAGCTAAAATCTTTTGAGAGTTCACATTTATACTTCAGATCACTGTAAAACAAAGGGCAGAAAGAAATCCCATTTGGATTTGAATATTTAATACAGTTGTTTTGAAAACTGCTGCACTGACATTAATTTTGGTAGATAATCAAATAAGTATTAAAACAAACAATTACTCAGAAATAAAATTAGAACAGGAAAAGGTTCTAAGTTAAGTCAAAAGCAAATGGTTTATAAAGACCATTTGACAATGGCCTTTCAAACATAACTGAAATAAAACACCAAGGCTGTTAATTTATATGCAAGATTATAGATCAGCCGTGGTACCAGTGGTACCTGGTATGTAAATACAGGATGAATCTTGGGTTTCTTCCTTAAAGACCCACCTTAGAGCCTGTGAATGTTGACTGGAGCCTTTCTGTTATGTCAACCAGGCTTTGGATCAGGCTCCATCACCTTCTGATGAGGGAGTCCCACAATTCCTTTATTTGGCAGCTTTCAGGAGAAGCAGAATTGAAACATATTGCAAAAGCCAAGCTCCAACAGGAGTCCTGTTCAATTACATCTTAACATTAAACTGTAGCTAATGTGCTTTTACCAGATGTCCTGATGAAATACTATTACTAGCCGGTGCATTGCATTAATTAAAGAGAAATTTCATAATGAATTCTTTTTTCAAGACAGCAGGGATGAATTGATGACCTACATAACCTCCCTTCCCTCTGAAATAGCTTCCCAAACTAATGAAATGAATCCCCCCGGTTGTGGCAGGAGAGCAGAGGGAGCTGTGCTTTGCAGCCCAGCTACACGTTGCGACACGAAAAAATCTGGGCACTCTCTGCAGAGATTATGGTTTGCCTTTCATTGTGTCAGAGGCAGGCACACTCTCCATTAAGGCACCTTGCATAACGGGAGGTTTTTGAAAGCTCCATTAAAATTCTTGGACAGTGCCCTCACAGAGAAGCCGGGGGATAAGCTGGCTAACCCTCTACCTTATAAACTGGCACAAATGCACAGACAGTTAAATGCACATTTGTTCGAGCATAAGAGGCTTAGGGTATGTCATTAAAATATAATCCACAGTGGACAACAAACATACACACAGCTGGCAGGCTCAGACCTGTTTTTGCCAGCGTGTTAGAGAGAAGCAGGGGGATCAGAGTTACACAGCCCGTGTATGTGCAAGCAGGTGGGAGGAGGGGAGACCTCTGTTCCCAGGCATATGTTTTTAAAAGAGAAAATATGCCTGTGAATTCTGATTATGCCTGTGTTAGTACATTTTGATCCATGGTGGTTTGAGATTAAAAGCGATTTATGATGTTGCTAAGTCTCAGCAGTCTACATTTCACTAAGCCATAGCAGTGCAATCAAAACAGTGCCTGTACCAATGCTGGATTGTGCCAGTGAGTCCTAATTGCCTGAAAGATAATGGTGTCATTAAAGTCTCTTACCCTGTGAGCCTTGTGCTCCTCGACAAAAAAAGATGCTTTTATTGTTGGTTTCAAAGGAGCCCTCAGTCACTGCTAAAGCACATTGTCCATTCAGAGGTACTGGGAGGCTTTATTCTGTAGCTGCTTTATTTCTCTGTTTCTCCCTTCATAAGCAGTGGACAAGGGAGACCCATGGAGAGAAATGTAGAAAAAGTAACAACTTATCAAGCAAGACAAAATATAAATCAGACATGATTCAGTTGGTCACTATGAGAGGAAGAAGTGGCTGAGACCTTGCACCAGTTTAGGCTTCTAAGAACAGAAATGGAGAAAGCTGCTGTGTAAGGAGACACACTCCACAAAAAATTCCAACTTCACCAATAATTTTCAAGTCAGTAATTATTTTGACAGAAAAGCTGTGACTATCTTCTTTATTCATAAAAAAGGTACATGGCCCTGCAATTACACCTTAATTCCTAGCCATCCTTCTTACTGGACAACTTCAATTAAGAAATGACCTCTCCATAAAACATTCAATTCTGCTACATGATTTATTCCTGTCTTCATCTGGTAACAGCTTCCTGAAAAGCAGCTAAATCGATCACTTGTCTATTTATAGGTGTGAGCTTTTTAAACAGGAGGGGTGTTTTTTAATTATTTGCCTGCACTCTGAATCTTGCTAGTTCTTGCACTTTGAGAATCACTTTTCTGTTTGCTTTGCACAGTGCCCTGCTCAGTCAAGGACCCTGTTTTCACTGGGCTTAGCAATACAAGACCACATACAAATGACAGTGACATGCAGAGGTAGCCTGTTAACAAGTTTTTTCTGTATTTGTGCCATACAAAATTGAACAGAGATGTATTTAATCTCAAAGACCCGGAACAAGTAGTATCTGCTGAGTATAGTAAAATATTTGTTTTGCAGAGGGACTGTAGTCCACCTGACCTGCTACCCTCATAAAACCTTTGCAGTTAAATGCTATGCTTAAGAGACTTATGGCAAGCCATTCCAACATAATCTGGAGTGCTCACCAAGTGCATGCCTTACACAGAAAATATGTGGAGTTGCTGGTGCAAGGGTACCTTCAAGCAGAGAGGAGCCTCCACAAATCAGCACTCACATAATTTTCCTTTCATATTTTCCCTCTGCTTATCTGCCTTCCATTCTCTTAGCCGTTGCTTTTACTCCTCCAACTCTTATCTTTCCATCTGCTATCCATATTATCCACCACAGCAGGTATGAGAGCTTTTCTTCATTACATCACATTTCTGGGGTTGTACTTTTTGCCACTGACTCTCCATTTGTTTAAGACTTACTGGCATTTAATGTTTTTTCTTTGCTGAAAGCCTTTGAATGCAGGATCTAAACTGCAGTCCTGCTGCTCAGGGCTCTGCCTGTAAGGTGGCACCAGAGCAGTGGCTTCTTCTGAACAAAGGAGGGGGGGCGGGTCTCAGTCAGTTCCATGAGTAGAGGGACCTTACAGGTGGAGGGGAGGTAGTAATTAGACAGAAGAACTTAACACCGCTTGTCTGAGGTGTAAGTAGGGGAGAGATTGTTTAAACCCTCAAACCAAATTTGAACAGGATCTCCTGTTCATATCATGTAGCAGCCTGGAAGTGGCCAAAGGAGCTCATTCATGACCACACCAGAAAGCCCAGGGCAGCAGCAGACCCTGCGAGGGACTCACTCTGAGGCCCAAACCCTGCAAAATGTGAGTTCAAATCTTAATCTAGTGTATTCAAAATAGACACTGCTTTACTTGGTTTTATAATGGAACAGAGCACAAATGGCAGTAAATCTATGAGCCTTTTGGCTTAATCCCATCTCAGACACAAAAAAGAAACCCCTTCCTGACAGCCACAAGCTCTCTGGGAAGAGTCAGCTCTTCCTATGTTTCCCTAACTATATTTACTCTGCCATGTGCTGTCATCCTCCAATCTTCCTTGAGTGTCACTTAAAGAAAAAGATCTGTAGTGAATTATAATGACAATACATTGAAGATGGCTTACAGCAGAGAACTGGCGCTTTATAGCAGCCGGCTGTGACAAATCTGGGTTGGGAGAGAACATTGTGTGTGTCCCAGAGATTATAGCTTTTAAAATAAAAACCTCATTCTCATTCCCTGGGGCTTTTTAATGAATTGCCACAAAGAACAATGCCTTAAACGAAGCATCAGTGATTATCTATCTGACGGCAGCTCGCTCAGTGATTACAAAATAAAAGAACATGCACCACCCAGAAAACCCTAAACCCACTTGAAGAGCTCTACTGATGCTAAGGGTAGCCTCCATTTTTAAGGCAAAGAAGTAGAGGTCACCAAAGGAGAAAAACTTTCAGAGAGGTGTGATGTCTTACCATGGTTAATGTTACTCAGTGGGACGATACACTCACCTCTCAGCCATGAACCAATCGCACCACACACAGACTGAGAGCAGCAGGTGCCAGTCAGATCCCAGGATGATTCAGACACCCGAATGAAGGAAAATCGTGCTTTACACTTCTGGCAAAAGTTAGAACAAGGGCAGGAACAGCAGTCCTGCTGGGATGACCCGGAGAGAAGTGGTTCTTGTTGAACCGTGAGGATACAGTCCAGTGGGGGTTTACAGGTCAACTTGAACCTCAGCCCAAGGATGTCCCGTCCCATCCAGATATCTGCTTAAACACATAAACACTATGGCTTTTCCCTCTTGGATAGAAATGTTGGTCACAGCATTTAGTCAGCATTTGGCTTAGGTGTGCAAGGGATGAGTCCAAACTACCATGGCTCCCTCTGCAGTTGCTGGATGAGATGGGCTCCTCTCCCATGTAATAGGGCTCTGCTGTGGATCATGCTGCAGGAAAGTCTACCTCTCTCCAATGAAAGTACAAGGACCTCTGGAGACCACAGTCCAAAATTAGATACCTCATTTAAATGCCTCAGCTTGGGCTGTGCAAATACATCACAGTACCTCCAGCTCCCCTGTGCATCTTAACCACTCTTCCAATGCCTGGGCACTCACCCTACACCCTCTAGGGCTCTCTCAGTCCTGTTACAGCCTGTATACACAACCCCAAGAACTCGTTTGGATCCAAAAGTGTTTTAAATAATCCCAAACTAGAGCATTCTGAATAGCCCCTGCACATGTAGAAAGGCTAATATATCTCAATGTAGCAGGCTTGCTCTGCATGGGACACAGTGTCTGTCTGCATTTTCCCAGGATTTCCTGATGCCCAGCAGCCTGGCTGGCAGATAGCCAGATGTCCACTCGCTCGTTGCCCACACCACTGTGGAGCTGGCAGGTCCTCATGCTTTCCCGACGTCCGCCCCGCATTCATCTTCTGTTGCTCCTGGGCTTGGCAGGGTAAATCTGGGTCAACATCTTTCTGTAGGATTTGTGTTCCCTTCCTGCCATGGCTGGCAGAAGAGGATGCGCCAGGACAGTACTGAAGGGCCATTGATTGATGAGGAAGGACAAGGCAGGGAATGAGGGATTTTGGTTTAAGTGCGCTGAAGCCGTGCACGAATACACAGACCCACAGACAGACATTGCTAGCAAATAGTAAAAATCAGAGGCTGCTGTACAAAAATGCCTTGTTGTCTTCCAAAATTGCACAGATGCATTTGAATCAGTGAGAAATTCAGTGTTTGCTTTTTTACTGTGGTTAATAGTTACTCAGGTTTTCTTAAGTTTAAGCCATTATTCCTAATAAATGCAAGAAAGTAAGTTTAAAACCAGACTTAGACCAGTGCAACTCTGACTGTTGGGAAACCCACAGGAGAAGTGTCTCAGCCCTATTTCAGTAAACGTGCAGGAGGATCAGTATGAGCAAAAGTTCTTGTTAGTTCTGTCACGCTTTGCTCTTAGTAATTGGTTGATATTTTAGGGATAGAATAATTTGTGGAAGTTGCTTTCTCTAGCGTGTGCTGCTGCTATCCCTCTATTTTTCTCTCTCAGAAAATCCTTTTGAAATTAGACACAGCTCCTGGAATCAACCCAGACACTGCTTTTCAAGCCAGAAGCATTTGTATAAGCATCATCAATTATGCCACTGACTCTTATTGCTACTGTATATTCACTTTCTACCTGGTTTGAATTCCTAATTGGCCCTGCTGAGCAACTTACAGCCCTGAAGAAAGAGGTGGAAGGGAGGTGGGGGAGAGTGTGACTTTCCAGCTGGGATTGGGAGGTTTTCTTGCAAATTACACTGATAAAGTCTGTTTCCTGGAGAAAATAGACAAGAAGCAGTTGGTAACAGGGTGAGTAAGAGCCAGATGCTATGGGGTATGATGTACGAAAGTATGTACAACTGGCTCGATTATCATCAGAGCAGTTGGTCTGGCAGCTGCCTATATCATGAGTTTCAGACTCGTGTAGTGTAATGCAAGCACACGAGGAGTCATTTGGACAGGAACAGAGCAGCTAATTCAAGACACAAGGCTGTTTTCTGATGTAAGTACAGAAGAAGCTCTGAAAAATGCAGGTGATTTTCTGTGCTGTCTAGAGCAGGATTTCTCTTTCTCTGCTTAGGAAACCGCTGATGTTCTCCTGTCCTGTAGCTCTCATTTACGGCAATCTCTTTCTTACAATAAGTTCTCTCCAGCTGCCTAGAGCAATGGTAATTGTGTGGAAACACCCTCATGGACTGATGACTCAGGACAGGGTGATGGGCCTGGGCTGTGCCAGGGAAAGGGCTGCCCCACAGGAATGGATAGTGGGTCAGATCCCTGCACAGCCCCAGGTACAGCTAACACAAAAGAGGATTGGAGCTACCTCTCCATCTCAAGTGCAGAGTAAGCACGAATAGGAGTTCCATGTGCATACAGTACATTTATTTGCATCCCCTACTGTCCCCCGCCCTATTCCCATTAAGCAGTCACACATGCCGCTGAAAGCCAGGGCAGCTGTACTCATCTATCAGAGCCTGTCAGCTTGAGAGCATAGGCTCTTCCCATTAATTAAGCAAATGTAATGTGATTAGCTAAGGCTGTAAATGTTTCTAGGCCCACTTAGAAAGCTAGAAAACACCGAGCATCACAGCCTCTCATTTTCATGTGCTTGTGCTATGTGGGATGCTCCTCTGAGGCTGAGACTTTTGTTCTTAAATTTTCATGTGTGAGAGAAAATAGAGAGATGTAATAGAAAGCACTAGGAATGGGTCATTTAGTCCTTAAATTGCTTTTTGAATTATAGGAGTCTGAAGAAGAAATTAGTTTCTGCACTTTTAAAAAACTTTTGCCTACACATTTTTTTAAAAGGATGTAACAAGAACTGCTGAAAGCTGAAATTTTGGTAAGATCCTATATACCTCCTTTAAGTTTTCTACTTGCTTTGATGAAAAGTATGTACTACTTAGCAACTAAGGATCTAAACTGGGGTGCTTTAGACTGTCAGTCTGAAAGCAAATGGAACAGTCAGTGCTAATAAGAAAACAGAATAAGAAAATTCTTGAAGTAAATCTGAGTGTTATGAACTAGAGCTACTTAAGGACATAAACCTAAAGTGGGATGGAGGTGCCTAAATCTAATACTGTGATGCTGCAAAACCCCTGTTCAGCCTTTGACAGACTTTCAGCATGTGTCAACTCCAAAGGTTTAAAGCTCCCCAGATGTTTACAACCATTTTGATCTCTGGGTCTCAGAAGTGCTCCCTTCCCATCCAGGCTATGCTGCTTAGTATGTCATGTGCATCTACAGCTCTTTGGGATCCAGAAGTTTAGCAGTTCTTTCTCTAACTCCCTGCACAGGCTCAGCTTGGTAGACATACACTAAGAATACCTCAGACAAAAGGGCTGTGTCTATCCAGGCAGCTTAGGCCACTCTGGAGCTCCTAAAAGGACTTCCTAGAACTTGCATCCACACATGGTTTGTAGTAAGTTAAGCCCCATGCCTTTCATCTCACCCTGTGCAGGTTCCATGCCAGCATTCAAGATCAAAGTCTTGGCATATCACACACCTTCACGTGGATGTAAAAAACATTCAGGACTCAAAACATGAGAGTTATTTCCTGCAGTCTAATTAAAATGAACCATTCCACCAAGCCCTGACATCACCTCTGCAATCTTTTCGACGGACACAAATTCCCAACTTTGTTTCCAGTAATCTGCTGGGGCTTTTTCTCCATGAGAGAGGAAGAAGCCACCATCATGGCAGGCACGGCAAGAGCCTGCTAAGTTCCCCTCCTGCAAGATGTGAGGTTTGGCCTTATGGTGGGTCTGTGGTGCTTGAGACCAAGACTGGGCTCAAGTCCAGTCTCTGCTGAGACCTGTTTGTATAGGTGGACCCACAAACACCTCTGGGCCCTTCTCTTATAACACATAGCCACAGTTGCTAGAAAGGCAGCAGCAATGCCACGTTTTGTAGAGTTTCCTGGTGCTGGGGTCAGTAAGAAGCAGGATTCAAAAGAGATTCGAAGACCTCTCTTGTCAAGACAGTGTCTCCCTTAAGACTTGTATGAGTTTTTGAGTAGAGAAATTTCCCATCTCTCCTGGACCAAAAGCAGACAAAAAGACTATCAGACCTATATGGCCAAGGAGCACTTGCAGAATAGGATACAATGCTAGAGCTTCATGTTTTGGGGTTTCACCTGTTAGCATAATTGCAAGTAAACAGATCCATTGAAACACTGCAGCATCTCTTAGCAATTGTTGCAGATGTTTCAAACCCACCTGAGGGGCACAGGTTATCTTTTTTTATGCAGTTAGACCCAAGCTATCAAAGGTGATTCTAATGACTGTAAGACACCAGAACATCTCCAGGACCCTATGACTTACTAGCTTTCAAAGAAAAACAGGTTGTCAGTCTGATTTCTGAGAGTTTGTGAGCACTGGAGGAGATGTGGGGAAGCCTAAGTGGCACTCTGACAAGCTCCTAGGTACCCAGGACTAGTGAAAACCATGGAAGCCTAATGAATGGGATATTGTGAAACTTAGTACTAAGTGTCACTCTCCTTCTCCAAGCAAGATCCTCTGGAGTGTTACAATGCCTTTTTAAATCAGAGGTGGTTAGATGGCTTAATGCTTTCAGAAATCTGACCTCCACCTTTCTCAGAACTGGGAATTTTCTCCCATGATTTATGCTACTGAGGTGCAGCCTCTAACAATAACAATAGAAACCTAAGTGTTTTACTCAGAGGACCCAAAGAGCCTTTTTCATACCTCAGTTTGAGGCTGGCATTCAGTTAATATTGATGTAATGTCTCCTTTAAAGACACTGTAATTAAATTTGCCAACACAGTCACCAAAGAGCCATTTATAAATTGTATATATAGTTGCAATTCAGCATGTGCTGTGACTATTTCATTGAGTTAGTCCTAACATCACAAGCTAATAATACTGAAAATGGGGAAATGGGGAATTCACAGAGGACACTGTACTTGGTATATAGCTAACAGTGATTAAGTAGTCTCTGCTTTCAGAAGAAAGATAAGGGCCAAAAAGAATAGGTCCCTCGATAATATCAGGTAATTCTTATATATGGTCCTTCATGACACGGGCATAAATCACAGTAAAACCCATCTGCAGATCTAAGGGGTGAAATCATAAATCCTGCTTTATAAATGAGACTGGCACATCTGATAGTGTACATTGCTCCAGATTTATGGCAGCTGTAAAGGATGTACTAAGGTTCACAGACCCATTTGCACTCTCTGACTGGGAAGAAGGGAGGTGAGATTTTACCAGGGTAGAGAATATATTGCAAGATGTACTCAGCAATGAGAGAGACCATGAGTGTGTGTGCGAGTGAGAAGTGGATACTCAACACACACTTGTCATATCTTGACTAAATACTTGAGACTCCCTCCCCTGGCCCCAGTTTCTGTTAATCCATGGCACCGTGTTATGCCTTCCCATTTGCTTCCATGTCTAATGGCATAAATGCAGGTGATGGGGCCAAATGCTCAGCTTTTGCTGGTCACTGGACCAAACTGGGCTCAAATAAAACATTTCACACTGGTAAGGAGCCTGTGTCCTTTCTCAGGCTGCAGCTTCGTGTGCCAGCTTCTGTCAGCAGCAGGTGAAAGCCAAGCAGTCATTTAAGCAAGTGCAGGGCTGGATGATCTGGTACCTTGTCTGGGTTATGGCCCATCTTCTGGATGAAGCTGCCCAACTCAGCCAACTTCTCCTTCTCCTCTGGGCATTGGAAGGTGCATCTCCCCTGGGACCGGCTCACAGAGCTGCTGTAACCCCTGCGCCCCACTCAAGGCCCCCCGTCACTGCATTCACAACTTGAAGCATCTCCCAGGGGCTGCTCTCAGGATTGCAGGTTTGGGGTTTTGGCTTACTCATCTCCCTGTGATCACTGTAGCTCTCCCACGACTGCATTTGGCAGTGCACATACTTGTCTTTTCGGTTGTCAGCATGAGACAGATTATTTCCCTGGTGCTCTTCTGTGGTTTGACAATGTAAAACACAGGGTAGAGGCCGACTCAGCACATTTTCTCATATGTGGCATATTGTTATTTGGACCTGCTGTCCTTTGCACCAACTCCTTTGCAGGGGCTAACAAGGAGTAAAGTATCTGTGCCTGTGCTTCCCTCACACACTGCTTAAGCTCAGCCAGTTAAACCGAGGCATTATCCAAAATGCATGAGTGATTATTTAACTTTCATTGTTGGGACTGGGACCTTGGAAACATCCTGGGTTTCTTAAAACATTTACATTTCACATTCATTAGGATGTTTTCCCAATGGCACTCTTGGAGTTTGGCTTCAGACAGCCAGAGGAAGGTGGGTCTCCTCACGCAGGCTTTTCCTGCAAGAAAAGTCTTCTCTAACCTCCATTTTTAGCAACTTCACTGTGAACTTCCAGTACACTTTGCAGCTGAGGTTAGTGCAACCCAGCAGTGCTAAATTCTCTCCCTGTTTTGGTAATACTGCCACTCCAAATTTACATTTCTATATAATTGAGCCCAGCAGTGTTGCTTCTTTCAGAGCAGTTGGAGCTCCCAGGCGTGAGCTCTCTATATTTTCAAATGTCATCTATGTAAAGTTCAGTACCTCCTGAACAATCAAATCCGTTGCTGTGTTTTCCTGTAAAATGCCTCAGGGAACAAATGTAACCAAAATGTCAGTCTGAGGAAGAAGTGTCTCCCAAGGAGCGAACAGAGCATGTAGAAATACGGACTTTGTTTCTCCAGGGGCACCTGCCAGACATCAGATGATACACATAAAGGTATTTGCTATCTGTCAGCTCCCCAGAAATCTTTCTTTTGAAGCTACTAGACCTCTTTCTTTTATTACAAATGTCTTTTTCTTTCTGTCATACATAAATATAGCATTGCAGCTTTTTAACATTGCTCCTAAGACAACTGCATCCATGCAGTCCCTCTGTCTGTTTCTCTGTCTGCCCATGGTAATCTGAATTTCTTATCCATGTAAACACATTAGGCAGACAAGTGAATGCTTCCAAGGGGAAAAGTTTCCATAAGATCAATGCAGAAATCTATGACTGGAGAGAAGATGAAATTGTTAATGCCTCTGCTGAGGGAAAAATTGAGGGCCATCCTACTGCTTGGTGGTGGCTGATTGCCAGCTAGCCCTGTGTACCTTCAGATCAGCCAAATCCCATGATGCCTTTTGACATGCCAAGAGGCAAAAAAAGATAATGGAGAGCAAGGAGGCAGCTGGGAAGTTGGCTTAGAAGCCATATCATGGAGTGAAGGACCCAAAGAAATGGGAAAGGAGAGAGAAAAACACAGGAAAGAAATCACAGACTGGTATGACAAGCAGCATGTGCTCTTCGGGATGTCCCAGGCAAACATGGAGATGGACTATTGCAATGAGAGTGCAGAGACATGGGCCACAAATCCCCAGTGGGTTTGCTCCTTGTGGAAGACTTACTTCAGTGGTGGTGCACCTCTGTTTCTATTGCCTCATTAGCCTCTCCTGAGTTCAAAGCCCAAAAGCTATCAATGTCCCAGCTGCTTTTAGGCAGACTGTTTCTGCAACCCTATCAGTGACTCCCAGTGCTCCTCAGACTTCTCTTGCCTGCTGTGGGCACCTGCTTGGCATCTGAAAACAGCTGTGAAAATGATTGTGGGGTTTTTTGGATTCAGAAGGTGTATAATATATTTGTCTCCTTTTCATACTCCCGTATCTCACTTCACCATTGCCCTTCTGTCCAAGCCAGCTGAAAGCTATTAGAATTGTCAAGCAATTCAGAACCAATTACTGTTACACATAAAGCTGCTTTCCCACTGCCACCTTCATTAGTTTTGCTGACATTTGCAGTTAATGGGGACAGAACAACAAAGGGTCTAAATCAGTTGTCTTCCTTATTTCCAGAGTTTAAAGTACAGGAGGGCTATTAACTGATCCTTTGTGCCACTTAAATGATTGTTTTATTTTATTATTTTATTAGCAACCACTCCAAACTCAGGGCCAGCAGTTGTGGTCAAGCCATGCCTTACTACCTGAGCTCTTGCTGATTGGCCCCCTGCAAGGCAAACCTTTGCCTTCAGCTTCCATAATGCAGCATCTCAAAAGGGTCTCAATCTTGGGAATAACTTCAGTGCTTTCAAGACAGTTTTTCATAGACAAGTTTTGCCCATAGTTCCCCACCTGGAACTCAGGAGCAGCAGAGCTCTGGTACAAATGCTGTGGTGAAAGGGGCAGCAAGTTCAGGGGGGTTGCTCTGTGATAAGTGTCGCTAATATTTCTAGTAGATGCTTGTCATGGTTGCTAGGAGCTAAAGGAGGCAGGAGAAGTGTCCTGTGGGTTATGAAACATGAGCAGTAAGAATGGGGATCTCACAGGTAGCTGAAATGGCAGCTGGCAAGGTGCAGGGTAGGTCCTGGTTGGGTGCCTGGGAGCAGCACTGCTCTGAGTCACAGCCAGGGACTGTTTGTACAAGTTGCAGTTTGAAGCTGGCTGAGGGAAGCTGTGGGCAAAGCTCTTTTGTTTAGATACTGGCTCAAGGTCTGCCTGGACCAGAGCTGAGGAATGAGCTGGCTAGGGAAACCAGGCACCCTTTAACCCCTCTGGCCACCACTTAGAGCCAACAGGAATCATCTGTGCCCTTCAGCACTATAAAGCAGGGGGGAAAGTGGGCTCCCTGGTTCCAGGGGTGCTATTAATTCTCCTAGGTTCTTATCTAAACTGCTCTTGCTAGAACTCAAGAGTACAGGATGTGTTGTGCTTTAAGAGCCCCTTATTACTGAAACTTGAAGAGTAGTGTTTCCCTGACCCTTTTGCCCACCACTCCTCTCCCAGGGCAGCAGGGACAACTCAGGTTGGCACCTCTCAGGACCTTTTCATGTGGTCATTAAGCCTATGGTTTGAGACTTTCTTGCCTACCAACCTCTCCATCCATCCACACACAGTTTGCTAGTGGGAGCCGCGGCTCATCCACCCCCAGCCGGCAAAGGACATTTGGAGGTGGGATATGTTACAGTTTCAAATTATAATTGATCTTTAAAGTGCACATTTAATGCTGCTAACTCGCTTCAAAGAGAAGTGGTACCTTCCAACCACCCTCCTCCGTAACATCTGACAGTTTTCTTGCACTGTTATTTTCCCTGGAGATTTGTTCCACAGTTGAATATCTTAAACCTCCTGGATTTCCAGGGTCTCCCAATCTTCAGCTATCAGCTGCCTGAAACACAGCCCGACCTGCTGGCTTATCTCCTGTACCCCACTTTAATAGATCTGTTCCGCTTGTCCCTGATGGCTTGGATACAGGGGTTCTTCCTAATATTGGGAGCTGGCCAGTAAGGAAGCACAGGACCTGACAGCTGTGGGCACTGTGGCCGTGATGGTTAAACAAAGGCTTTTCTGTCCCGGAGGCTGCCAGGCTGTCAATCTCCGGGCGGGGAAGGAATCGCTCGCTGTTTCCTTCCCCTCCCATTCCTTTATGAATAAAATACTCCATTTTCAACGCGCAAAACTTACCTCCCCCCACTACAATCGAGCATCTGGGAACTTAAAAACCGGCTCCCCTTGTAAATAAAAAGAAGCAGCTTGATTAGTTTCATGGCAACAAAAGTGGGTTAATCGCTAAAACTGCTTCTTATGCTGTCATGGTTTAGATAAATGGGTTTAGCACAGCAAGCAGCCGAGGGCACGCATTAGTGGCTCCTTCTGCAGCAGAGGAGCAGAGCATGCTCAGCGATCACCCCTCGGAGGCAGCAGCCTGCTGCCTGTGAAGTTGGTGGCAGACTTCCCGCTGACTTCAGTGGAGCTGAGATTGTGCTGTAAATAAATATATCTGCTTCCAAAGGGTACAAGAGACAGATCAAACACGAGCGAGCTTTCCTTGTATCTGGTGAGATCTTCTCCCTCTATTTCCCCCACGGATTTCTACAGCATTAAAGTTACATTAAAAGGAAAGTGATTTAAAATTGCATTTACCTAGAGCCTCTGACCGTGGGTAGCCATTATTGCCACATAAAAAGCATGTGTATTCTCAGCTCCTATTGGACACAAAGCTATTTGGGCCTCAGTTGAGGCACCTACAGCACCTGGGTACAGCAATATCCACTCTGGCTCCACCTGTGCCAGCCCTAGATCAAAAGCATCAGCATTAGCTGGCTGCTTGCACCCTAGAGCCACATATAATTCAGGAGAGTTTTGTTAGTCTGGATGCAGGACTTGGACTATGTTAAATGATGAGGTGCAATCTGCATTTGTTCACACAGCAGTTGCAGCAGAAAAAAGGTATGACAGCCCTGGGGAATGTGAAGTCAAGAAGGGAAATGGGTATCACCTCCCATTCAGGAGGGAAAATGCACAAAGGCTTGGTGTAATCATTGGAGTCTAGAGTTTGGCTAAAACTTTGGGGGCCCATACTTCGAAATATAGAACATTATGAGCTTTTTTGATGTCCAACCTATTGTAGCCATTAAGTAAAGCTGTAGTACAGTTTGGTAAGTTGGTAAATTATTGGTAACCAAATATTTGGAAGTATTATATTCCATTAGCATATTGCTGCAAACTCTTCAAAAGCAGTTTTATGGGGTGGCAAGAAAATTCCATTTCTTTAGTGAATAACTGTACCAGCTGCTCCACAGCAAATACTTGAATGGATGAATAAAGGATTTGATTTCTGACATTTCACGTGCAACAGTGGCATTTGCTCCTGTACAGCAGTGTCACTATTCATGTGACTTATAAACATAGCAGAAACTCATTACATTTTGGTGTTTATTGTTTTTGATATGGCTTCTGTGGTGTTACTTTATTTATCCATTGCTCTGGCAAACTCTCACCTAAAAACAATTAAGATGCGCAAAATTTTTAAGTTGTGATTCTCATCTCTTGTCACTTTACTACTCAGCCACCAACAGCCCTGTTCCTACAACATGCTGCTCAGTTGAGAGGTTTTCCAACTAACCCTGGAGATCTCACCAAATTTGGACAGGTGGCTGTCAGGCAGTCACATCGTCTTCCCCTTCTTCACAGAAAGCAATAAACGAAATACCTACTTTATTGACTGTAGCAAGCAAGCAATTTCAGGTGTGTGTGAAAGAGAAAAGCCGTTTGGTGTGGGGTTTCACTTTAGCAAAAGGCTTTCACATCAGCTGCAACCCTCAGCTCAGCTCCTGAGCTCTGCACAGCTCGTGCCTTGTCCCCTCCTCTTGCAGTACTGGTGCTGAGCAGGGAAATGTTGCATATATCTGCTGTCAAAGCAGCTCTCCCGGCTGGTGGGAACTGACAGATGGTTGCTCTGAAATATCTCCAAAAGAGGGAAAAAACAAAAGCTCCCAACCCTCTTGTCTCTTGTTATGGCTGCATCAGTAAGGCAATGTGCTTGAACAAATCATGGGAAACAAATGAAGTAAAGGAAAGGGTTAGGTTAAAATAGGTCTCAAATCAGAGTCCTTGAGGGCAAATTTTTATGTAAATCTAAGCTTCCATTCTCTTCCCCAATTGCTCAGCTGTTGCTCATTTTATGAGGGGAGTGGACCCAAGCAAAGGTGAAGCAGAAAAGGCTTGGGAATTTTTCTAGGAATCCATGTTTCTCTTTCAGCCATGGCATTCAGATTTCTGATTTCTTCATTCACCATTTGCTTGAAAGAAGGCAGCATGTCCTAGAAGTTGGCACAGGAAATGGGGAGACCTTGTCTCTGTGCTTAAATTTCTCACTGTTTAGTTGCAAAAAAGCTGGTAACACTGTTAGATGCCTTGGGTGTCACAGGGACTCCTGCCCAGGTGGCCCTGAGACAGCACCACACTGCCAACAGCTTTCAGAAATGCAGGTGGGACAAACATAGCTGCAAGTGCCAGGACAAAGGGGACCTGTAACAAACCTGATGCTTCCCCACCTTCCCACTCTTGCTCACAAAGTGGAAGGCAGGGGTTGAGGCAGGCTGTGATAATTGTGATGTCCCCATGAAGTGGCACCATAAAACCTTCACTAGAGGCTGAGCAATAAATACACCGTCAGGGCCAGTAGTACCAACCTGCTCCCTCTGTAAGTAACATTTATTCTCCCTGATAGGTGTATTCCTGCTAACAGGCTACATGGACTGGCTAGAAAAGGCCTCCACACTGGTTTCCTAGCAAACACTCTGTGCACCAATCCTCTCCCTCCCACCTCCATCACTCTGTAGGTAAATCTACTGAATTAAGGCAGAATGGCAGAGTAGAGAAAGAGCATGATGCCCCACCATTCCTACTCAGACCAGCTCTTCTTCCATGTGCTCATCCTCCTTTTCTCCCCTGCTCTCTCCCACCCTGTTGATTCAATACCCTGACATCTGCACTTGTCTGCTTTCCTGTAACATCCTTCATGTACAACGCTACACTACATCATGGATTCCTCTATGAATTAAGCCTTTGCTCGAGCATGATTTTACAGAGACTGTGGGGTGGCCCAGCTGAGGAATAGTGTGTGCAACACATCCAGGTCAAGCATCCCAAGAGTAGCTCTTGCTAAAATCAATACTGTCTGTAATTGCTGCACCAGACTGCAAGCTCTTCTGAGAAAGACGTTCTGGCCTCGGTTCTTCACTGCCTCCTATTTTTGGGCAAGCAAATGGGTGCAGCTCAGCATATTGACAAAACTCATTCCATCCTATGAATGTAGTTACAGCAGTTGCTACTCTGCTCATGGCCGTGCAAACTGTGCGTGATGTGCTACATGAGGGACAGCATGTGCACTGCAGTGGAGGGTCAGGCCTGGGGCCTTGAGATCCTCCAGCACACCTGCAATTCTGCCTGCTGGCAGCCTGGTCCTGATGTGGGTAGGTCAGGGCCACGTGGGAATGTGACACCAGACCTTGTGGGTAGGGACTGCTGAGCACTTGGCAGCTGACCCAGCTGCAGGAAAGTGGGAGTCTGGGGAGCATCTGTCAGAGCTGCAGGACTCTGCTGCAAGAGTCATAGTATTGCTGCTCTCAACTAGGGTTGGTTTCGTTGCTTCATGGTGAAGCATCCTTACCCTATCCACACTGCTGCTGCTTTCCCCAGCTCCTCTGTGCTCTTGCTTTTCCATGTATTCCAGACTCCCCCAGCACTTTCCCTGGCCTCAGATTAACCCCTGCACTGCCAGGATCCCATGATTGCTAATGAAGGAGGAGCTTTAAAGACTCCATGTCCCTGTTGAGTGCTTTGCCTCCCAGTATCTCAAGTAATTTGAAGTGGATATGGAGCTATTATAGCCCAGAAAAAAGGTTGTTAGTGGGAAAGGGGAGTTGAAGGAGAAAATATCAAAACATCATGCCTTTCTAGCCCTGGGAGATACAGAGATGTCACAACTCTTTGGGAACAGTATTATGCCCCTGACAAAAGCTATTTTAGCTTCTCTTTCTCATTTTTTTTAATGATATTAAATAGTGTTCTCTCTCTCCTCGGGGTACATTCTGGATAATTCATATCTCACTGTAAACCAAAAGCATTTCCACTAATCTCAGCAAAGACTGACTCAATAGAGAGTAGGATTTTTGACCAGATAATTAGGACATGAAAAATAGTGTGGTCATGATGCTTCAAAATTTTCCTCCAACATTTTTGCAACAATCTCTCTGTAAAGGTGAACATGCAGCAAGGGAACCTGCTTTAATAATTAACTAAACCCAAGATCCCTCCCCTATGTAAAAGCTCTGCTGATACCTAAATTAAATAAGCAAAATTACTCTTAGGGTGGCTACTTTGTTACACTGATATTTGCGCTGATAAAATCACTGTCTATTTCGACACCTTGTAGTGCTCCTCATCAGCAGAGGTTTGATGGTGTTACCTGATAATTGACAATACAAAATACCAGACTGCTCAGTTTTTAGTCATGCTACCATTTGAAAAAAGGCTTATGCAACAACACTGTCACCCACATCCTTTTCCTCTCAGTCCTATCACTGTTGGCTGCATCACCCAAATTTAAACCCATTGACGGGAGGCAAATAGAGACCTGAAATGTATCGTGTGCCCATATATTTAGTTAAATGAGTGGAGGAGACAAATGCTATTAAGGACCTCAACTTGCTGCACGGAGTGCAGTAAAGGGTGGGATGGAGATGACCCTTCCTAAGCCTAGGAAAGCCCGTGCTGGAACTCTGCCTGTACATGACCCCACAGGAGCATGTCTGGTTTCATTGCTCAAGCTTTGACATCTCTGTGCATGGCTTTCTTCCCATCCCATTTAACTGATTAGTTGAGAAGGCATCCTTCTAATGTGTGCTATTATCTCCATTATTTCCACAGGTCACCAATGGGACCCTGGGCAAATAAGTCCATTCATCTAGGTCTCTATTCTCCCATTTTCCTCCCCCTTCAGAGCAGCAGTAACAGCTCCTTCCTTTCCTACCCCAGAGCTATGAGAAGTGTAAACACTGTGAACATTGTGAGCAACCCTCATTTACCACCTCTGTTCACTCCAATCCCAAATATATTTCTACGCTTACAGCAGTAAGTACTCTTTCATTGTAAGTCCTCTCTTACAAGATAAAGTATCTGAACTAGCATGCACATCCTTGCACAGACCATTTTGTCCATGCAGGTACATGCATATGTTATGGGCCTTTGGGGACCTATCACTTACAGAGCAAGTGCATTTTATATGATGCTTACACATGTCAGCACTTCGCACTTCCTCCCCCAGTCCCCCCACATTAGTTAGCTCGGGTTGGTAATTCACCATTGCTTTGACATCTGGCAGTACAATCAAAGCAGAATCTCGCTTACTGAGGCTGCAAGGCAAGCAAATCTGTGTTTCCTTACAGCTTTGTCACCTCATCATGTTCCACAGCAGAAAGTTCATTGCTGCCCCTATGACAAGGCTCTTCTGCTACTGAGGGGGTGGTTTCACATCAGCACTGCTCTGGCAGCAAAGCCAGTCTCAGAGGTTTGTCTCAGTTCAAGCTCCCACTTACAGGCGCTTCACCAAACTCAGGTGTGCTAATTTAATTTTTTTTCTGTAGTTATGCCCTCAAACTTTTTTTTAAATGGATTTGCTTCTGGGAACCTGTAATGTAACATGTCACAGAGATTCAACTACTCTTGCCAAACAAGTAAGAATACTTCTTACACCCTGCTACAAAATACTAATGAACACAGTGAATTCTGGACTTCAAAACTAATTACCCCTCCTCCCCACCCCCACCCC
>VXBX01004434.1:9003-40591 GCA_013400415.1 Scytalopus superciliaris
AAAAAAAAAAAGCCCCAAACAAACAAAAGAGCCCATGAAGATAATCAGACATAAATACAAAATGTATGGGAAATTTTAGACTGATATATGCTTGACAGAAACACCTGTTACTCTGTCAAATGTTTGAGTTGACCTTGTACAAAATAAAGCATTTAGTTAAATATATTTTAATTGGAAAATATAATGCCAAGGATTTTAACTGTCATATATGGAACTCATGAATACCATCATACTTTGTTATTAATTGAAAAAGGTATCTAGGGAGAAATCAGTTCTTATCCAAAACTCTATATTGCATTAAATGTATTGCCAATCAATAAGTTAAGTTTTAAAGGTAAACCAGAGGGAGGAATGAATCCAACTCAAGAGAGGTTATAAGTCAGAGTTACAATTTACCAAAAAGATTACAATAAATACAATGATACAGAGAAAAATTCATTTTAACCCACAAAAACCAGATTTATAATCGGCAGCCTGAGGCATGAACAGAACGGTGTTCATTAGCCCCTGTGCTGAGGCCACCAGCATACAAAGTAAAAAGAAAGGAAAACCTGTTGGTGAGGATGATGGTCTCAATCTAGTCAAGAGTGGCAGTCTCAGTCCTGTTGAGGTTCTGGTCCTCCTCTGGATCTGACAAGTGGTACCATAAGTCCCAACCCCAAAGATTATATATGCTCAGGTTCAGTTGGGAATGTCCAGTACATCACCCAGGCAGAGGAGTTTCACAGTGGATAATTTACTCTGTGAGTAGATTTTTGGAATCTTTGATGGCCCATTAGCAGACATGGCCCCTCAGGCTGGGTGTGAAGATTCTGATGCCTCCCCAGATGGGAGTTATCACAGCTAAGTTGGTGATGTGAAGAAAGAAACACTCCCCTATCTTGCAGGGTTCTTTAACATCCAGCCTGTAGCCTGAGGGGTCAGGTGTGCCCCGGGCAGCTGTTGCAAAAGATCCATTATTAACAGCTCATCAGAAATTACATAGCAGGTATAGAATACACAGTTTTGGTTACACCCCCATAGTGATAAATTAGTCCCAGCCCCTGTAACTAGGACAACAGTATAAGAAGAGTATTCTAGTTTTCTGGGTGCCAAATATACCATTTTGGTATTTTTCTTCACCTTCTATATTCTCCATCATCATGAACTATGGGACCATACCCACTGGTCTGACAGTCAAGTTTCTTTAAACAAGTAATGCTGAAATGAGATATCTAAACATTTCAAGTATGCTGTTCTTAGGAATACAAAACACATTCAGGACAGAAAGTATTTTTAATCTCTGCCACTACTGATATTTGGTCTTGAAACCACTTCTGTCTTGAAGTAGAGAGATGTATAAGAATGCATCATACCATAGTAAGAAGGCAGAACTGGCCTTTTGAACTCTTCCCTGTGGTGAGTGTTTTGCCTGTGGATTGGTGACAGTCATATATATATACATATGCATATATATATCTTGAGACTGAGCTCTTGAAACAAAGGACTCTTTCGGTAAAGCATACCTGTACCACAGAAGCAGATTTCAAGTATTAAATTTCAATAAAAAACTCTCCAAGTGACATTTGAGTACCCTTGCTTTCTTCTGCCCTCGTCATACTCAACTTTATTTAAAAAAAGCTTTTATTAGAAGTTCTACCTCCTGTGAGAAGCCAAACACCTGGAACTCCAATTAAATCCAATCCAACTAATAAGAGTTTGCAGCTGGTCAGACAACTCAGCATTTAAACCAGAACAAAGACTATTGGTGGGACAGTAGATACTTTCCTTTACATAGCTCACTCACCAAGCTGCCCACATACTCTGGTACTTGTGCACTGACATGAAAAGAGCAACCCAGTAAAGTGAAGTACCACATTCTAACCCACAGATTCATGATAATCAGGATCTGTAAAGACTTATATATGTAATATCCAAACACAAGCAAGTTTCTATAACCTTGGTCTGACACAGCCCTGCAAAAACATCAGCTGTGTGAGTTCCTAGTTACACAATTGCCTTAAAAAGACAAATCATTTTAGAAGGTTTTTCTCAGGTCAAGAAATATTGACATTTCTCCTAGTCACACAGAAACAGTCTGCATATTAGAGGAAAAGACCCACTCAGAATAGATGTAGAAGGCAAAAGTGTTTTCTTATGAGAAATAAAACATCTTTGTATTCATAATACATAGTTATCGAGTTACTGGAGTCCCGTTTAAGAAAAGCCATCCAGCTAACAAACAACGAGATGTCAAACACATAATAAAATCATATACCTTCTTCAACTTGCTGAAGACTCTCAGCACTTCAGAAATTTTTAACTAATACATTCTAGTGATGAATATAAAGTATCCCTTTTCCCTCAACTCATATATTTATTGTTTACACAGGTGTTTAATAGCAGTAGATGAATGTAATAATAGGATTCTAAAAATTTTTCCTATAGGAGTTAAGACATAACAAGAAGAATACTGTTATGGTGATAAGACTTAAGTTCACAAATTTCCATTATATTAGGAGGGTTTTTTTAATGGTTCAAAGGCAGCTCTGTAGCAATGATAATTCACTAGAGAAAAGAGAAAGTGCACTGCATTTCTAATGTTAAAGAATACCTAGTATATAGCAACTATTATTTCCTTCAGCGTACTTTATTTCTGATACAGAATGAGAAAAGTACAAAATAAAACCCAAATGTACATTATCACATGTAATGTGTCTATTTATCCAGGAGACACTAAGAATAAATTAATAATCTGTAGAAAGACATGCAATGAAATTCTATTATAGGCCAGGCAAAAAAAAAATAAATCATAGGCTTAGGTTTTAGTGGTTGTTTAGTTTTTTTCTCCTCTGAAGTCCTCGATTGTTCTTTGACACTCACTCCTTAAAGAAGGTAAGGGTTCATGATGACTTAATCTCCCTTGCAAGAGACAGAGCAGCTGCTGAAACAACCTAGTTAGGAACTACATATTTTTCCTTGCTGGCTCCTTCGCCTCAAGAGGGAAATAGTCTGCTTTTGTCAATGTAAATGTAGGCTAGTAGTTGATTATTCCTCTTTATCACTCCTTCCTTACAAGCCAACTCAGCAGAATCATGAGGTGTGCAGCAGGCTAGAGGAGTTATTTTATTCAGAACAATTTATTCTGTATTACAATACATAAAACTAGCATTAAGTGGTAAATTCATTTGGGGACCAATCTTTCCTCTCCCACATGGAAATCAATGGCTGTTTTGCTACTCGCTTCACTAAGAACTAGATTGGATATTTCATGCTTTGAGAAAGGAAGCTTGAATATATTCTCATAACAAAACACAAATCCCTGAGACCACAGTATTCTCAAAGATATGCAAAGTGCTACCAAGATTCTCAATGTGCTCCAAAACCAGATTTGAGTTTTAATTTACGTATGCATGTGCAATGAGAAAAGCAGCTTCATGGACATATTCTTTGTCTCTACTTCTTGCTTGACAGTCTTGTCAAGGGTTTCATTGCTTTTTAAAATTAGGGGATTGCTGTAAAAAAAAAAAAAAAAAGGAATAAGAATTCAGTAGAATGAAAGTTTATAGCATTGACATGTTTTAAAATGGCTTCAATAATTATTTTATATGTGGAAATTTTTTATAGAAAAATCCTCCACATATATTCTTCCTTGCAAAATATATTATTAGAAAACCACTGAATTTCTTTAAAATTGTTAATTTTTGAATACACGTACTTTAATACCAAAGTTGCTGAGACTGGTAAAAGAGGTAAGGTGATGTAACTAAACCCACAGTAACACTGGCATATTAAAACTAGTGCTAAATTTGTATTTGCACAAGACAAGCTAGGGAAGAAGGAAACTGAGGACAGTAAACACATAGAGTTTGTCTTAAATTACTTTTCTTTAGACTTTGCTTTGATATTGGATTTTTTTTGTTTTTTCCTCTCTTAATAGATGTACTCAGGAATAAAAAAGAACCATGCAGGACAATCTGTTGGTGGCAGCCATTAAGGGAATTACCTCACTCATTGAATACCGTTTAGCTTGGAAGCAAATCTACTACTATTAATTTCTACCTTTTTAATGCATACTTTAGCTAGCACATGACCCATACTGTGTAACAGCAGTTACACCCCAGGGACTAGAGATTAACAGCATGTGGTACGAGTGGTTTATTTTACAATTGCTCTGAAATAAAAGCTGATGGAAATGAGCTAGTGAATTACTCTGCCAGCAAAATCAACAATATTTTTCTCATCATGAAAAAGCTCAATTCTTCTGTCTCGATTTTTTTTCTTAAAAACACAATAGGGGAAGTTTGGGGGAGGAGAAAAAATAGAAAAACAAGACGTTACACTCAGTCCTGCTATTTTCATTTTTTGCTGCAGTTCATCTGAATAAATTTTACCAGCTAAATCTCTGTGTCACAGTTAATTACACAATTTGGGCATAAAAAGCAACAGTCAAATGAAATGAAAATTATTTTTTGATAAACTCCAGTCAGTCAGCTTTTCCTTCTCATTAAAGGATCATTAATGCAGCTGCTATGCCTGCGTGTTTTTTGAGTGCTAGGAAGAAAACTAACCTCACAGCAGAGTATCATAGAGGTTTTGTTGTTTTTTAGCCCATAATGAATGAAAAACACTGCACCAAAAAAAGTTCTTTCCACAACTTTTCTACTGAGCAGTAAATTCATTTTAATTTAAAATAGAAGATGAATGCAAACCAGTCGATATTGTTAATGAATAGGTGAATTGTGTGTGTTCTGACCGTTAGAGACCATCTGCACTGAACTGTGTTGGTTACCAGTCAC
The DNA here is from genome assembly GCA_013400415.1 of Scytalopus superciliaris. Lineage (NCBI taxonomy): Eukaryota > Metazoa > Chordata > Aves > Passeriformes > Rhinocryptidae > Scytalopus > Scytalopus superciliaris. The sequence goes on from VXBX01004434.1 coordinate 13,782, forward strand.
ACAAGGATATTTTCCCCTGTCACAACGTTTCCCGCACAAGGAATTTATATCACCGATAGGATAAGTCTCGTCAGCTTTATGCTGAACTCCTCCTTTAAAACAGTATCTTCTTAAAGGGAGTAATGAGAGAGTAATGGAGAAGACTAAGATCAAAGATATGCACCAAAAGAAGGGGCAAACACACCAGTCAGTCATACATACTTTTTTTCCTTTTTCACTCTTGTCTGCATTTAACTTCCAAGCAAACAGTTGTTCATATTTGGTATTGTTCCAGGTTTCAGAGCAATTTTGAATCTTCTATTTATTTCCTCTCTGTTAATGTGTAACACACAGCAGTATTGCTAAGAGATACAGCTGACTGCCTTGCCTGATCTTTTAGCGCCCCAGCAGTCATGCATGCCTTACTCAAGTCTATCAGATAATGGTATGTGCCATGATTTACATGTGAAGAATTGATAATTCACTGTAAAGCTATTTATAATTACAGCACAGTGGAGAGGGAAAGATGATTTAATAGGCACTGTAAGGATCTTTGTTAAGGCACAGAGACATGGCTCCACATGCTTATTTGTATTTGGAAATTGTTTTTTATCTGTAATTTTGTATTTAATGAGTATACTCAATCTTAGTCATTGTTTCATAACAGAGGACCTATGAAAATTCTGCTGATACCTTTAGTTGTTGGAATGAAGTCGATGTACAGAGACCCTGAAATGGAGCAAAAGGAAAAGAGATATGGACAACTTTTTAGAGAGCATTTTCTGGTTAACTCCAAAGGCATTTGATGAAACACAGCTACAGCTTTTCTATCCTTCTTCCTGATCATGTGGAAGAAATTTCTCAATGCCATGATTCAAAACAGCCAACTTCCTCTTGCCTCCAAAACAGGATTTTCTAGCATTACCCTGTGGAACTTGACTTTGCATTCATAAGATTGCTAATTTTTCTTATACAAGTCTTTCACTGTAAATCTTCCCACAAAATACTGAGCTGCTCACAGAACAACAATCAAACTATAGTTTGTTCCAGTTATCATCTGACTTCACTACAGTGTGGAAAAGAGCTTATCAGAGTATGACAGCAAGAGTAAATGACTGTTAATAAAAGCTTCATAAGGAATAAAGAAAAAAAAAAAAATTAACACCTGGAAGGTAATCACACAGGCTATTTCCTATTAGTTTTACATAGGTGATTACACTCTGGCCCCAAAGTAAGCCTCTGTCCCCAAATGGGTAAGGCTCATATATCACATATCATATATCATGGTGAATAATAATTTAATTATATTAGAGATGAGTGTTTTCTTTCTTTGTTACTTCAGAATGTCTGTACACTTGAGTACAAGAAAATCTATCTAAAGGTGCTTATAGAAATCTCAAACCAGGATAATGCATTTTTTCTTTTACTCTGTGAGTTTATACAGTGGGATCTCAAATGCTATTATGTGAGCTTGGCATTTGAGATAGCTGGTGGAGATAAAAAGTCAGATTCCAGCACCACTGACTCCAGTCTGCTGTAATGAGGACAGGTGTATGCGATAAACAAAGAAAGAGATAGATCAAGGTCTGAATGATGAAAAAAAAAGTGACAGGTAAGCATGCATTTGCCTGAGTACTGTGGTCCTTGATATAGCAGAGGCACACTAAAGCTCACACCACAGACCATTAATAATACAAAAACCAGATTATTTCTTTTCCAAAAGAATCCAGTGTTTAAATTGAAGGGGACGGGGCAGTAAGATAATGAGCAAAGTAAACAATAAAAAAGGTGTAGAATCTGCGTGCACCACTGGGTCTTGATAAGACACAACACTGTCATTTTGCTGCTGCCTGTTTCTCAATATGTTCTGCTTTTATACACCTGAATGTCATTATTTAATTTCAGAAATGCTGTGGGGGCATGGATAAACACAAATAGAGTCACGTTAATTTTATTCTTTACAGGCACTGACAAGCTAAAGCCAATTTTACTCATGTTGCTTCTTCTATGGAGCATTTCCAAAAACGTGTGGCTTTGTTAAAAAGAGACACATATGTTTCTACTAAAGGTGGTTAATGCCAATTTTTCTAAGTGACTAAGTAAAGAAACAGTCTTGCCTGGAGAAATTCTGCAAACTCAGGTAAGCTGGGTGTCAAAGCAAAAGAAATAAAAGTTTTACAATGTATGACATTGGTAATGGTTGACAGGTGCCCAGGTATCTTTCCTCACACTGAGGTGCACTGGATGAACTGTAAGAGGATATTCTTTAAGTAAAGGGCAACAGGGAGGGGGAGAACTCACATACTTTTAATACTGATATTGTTTGCAGTTCTGAAGAACACTTTAGGACCATAAGCTCAATGGATTCTACCAAATTTAATGAAAAGTGCTCTCACTGCAGCAAAGACATAATTTTAACTACAAAGTATCAAAATGCACATAACTGGAGAAAGAGAATTAAATTACTAAATCCCCCTAAAAAGAAAGGGGTTTGGGAAGAGAGTATCGTATGCTACAGCAATACAACCTGGCAAGGTGTATTCCAGAGGGAAAACTCGCTAGAATATAAAAGATTACAGGTTTCACAGTTTCATTCCCAAGTGGCTCAGCTTTATGCTCAGTTATTTAAGGCCAGTATTGATAAAAGTTGTCACATCACAATTTTAGAACTGTGATTCTCACAAGCTGCATGTAAGAGAGATATACAGAATTGATGCTTCTTAACACAACACACTCGACACTGATATTCATGGCTGAAACTACAGCCCCCTTTCCTTTTTTTGCATTCAGTTGTTGAGGCACCAGTACTTTGGCAGTTAGAGTTTTCTGGTATGATGGACTTATTGTGCAGGAAGCATGAATAAAAATCACTTTGATGTTGTCCATAATCAAGAAATGTAAAGCATCGATTACAAACTGAAGGATCTGTAAGTGAGATTTTAAAATATATTCATAGGTGACACTATCATCTCTACAGTATTGTTATTGAAGGCTTACACATTGATCACCTCCAGTAGGCAGCTGAGAAGCAAAGAAATCCTCAGTTCTGTTAAGCCACAAAGGTTCTTAAGATAAAATCCTTGTTGATGTAAATGAGCTGTGTAAACAATTACATATCAAAGCCTTAAATATATACATTCTTCACTTCTCTTCTTTTTTGGCATTACTATTCAATAGTGGCAAATATCCAGGTGGTCACCTTTCAGAATCCTCTTTCCCATGAGAATTTCAGTATTTGAAGTATGCAATTATACCAAGTCACAACAAATTTGTAGACACTTAGGAAAAAAAAAAATCTGAAAAATATGGGAATTCCTTTTACCTGGAGAGATATGCACTGCACAGATGTTCTTCTGGTTCATTTATACAGGGACTGCTTTTATGTGAAACAGCTAAAATGCATTTCTCAGGAAGCTGTACATTTGTTCAAAAGCCTGTTTTATTCTTATTCTACTTTAAATGCCAGAACTCCAAATTATCGTTTAAGAGTAAAGAATGTTGTCACAAAAGCTTTCTAGCTGGCAGTTCAGAGGTTTGCAGTGTATAACATAAAATACACAAAAGGAACATAACAGCTAAAGAAATATCTTGTCAAAGTAAGTCACAAAAATCTGGTATTAGAGATAATCTATTCTGTAAATCAAACTACCAAAATCTGGAAATATGTCACTTATCTCATATTAAAACCTGTTCCAATTTACACGATTAAATTTTTCAATATGTACATTATGAGTAATTGCAAAATTCATGCAGTCCATGATAAGCGTATATTATGCATCTTCTAATTGAATATTTTATAAGTGCAGCTTGATGTTATGATTTAAAGATGCAACTGAAGTATAATGAATATTTAAATGTTTGCTGGAGCAAATAATCTAGAAGCCAGTTTCATTTTTCCACTTCTGAATAGCATAGGTCCTTATGTAATTTTTGAGAACAAAATGAGGATGACTTTCATTCTAGACCACCCATTATGTTCATGTGACAAGTACAAAGAAAGGCTTGAACCAACCACTTCCAGGATTCAAATAACATAGCTGATTAGACACTTCCCTTCCATGATTGCTGTAATAAGCAGTAAATAAAAAATCCACAAGAGAAAAAAAAAAAATAATGAGGTGGACCAGATTCTCTTGAAATAAATTTAACTCCTCATTCCTGGATAAATTTACATGAACATTTCCTGGGGCTAACAGAGCATCGGAATAAGATTAATTTTAACTGACCTCAGTACACTGAAACTAGATCTCCTTTGGATCACACAGACCTAAAGTGTGCTTTTGATGATCCAGAAACAACGGCAGAGATTAATTACAGTTCTTTGACACAATGTATATCCTAGGGGTCTGATGAAAACAATGTTCTGCCTGCCACAAGCAAATGCGCTTGTTAAAATTGCATAACACAATAACCCTAAATTAAATAACACCATTAAACTTCTCATTAGAGCACATAAGCTGGAGCGGAAATCACTCAGATATGCACTTACAGAAACACTGAGGTTCTATTTCACAATAAATCACTTTCTGGAAATAATTATTCCAACAGCATTTTTCACAAAGAAACAATAAGAAAAAATTTAAAATGTTTCAAATATCCTTATTTTCACTAACATTTAATTTAAGAAAAACAAAAAAAACAACAAAACAAATATAACCAAAACAAACAAATAAAAAAATTCCTAGAGGATTTTGAAATTTAGCATATTTTCCAACAATGACATGATAATACATTCTTCAAAACATTTACTTTGCCTTTCCGAAGGTGCTTCCTCTGAAAGGCAGTGGCCATTACAATGCTGCTTTGCATGTGAGAATATTGGAGACAAGTGAAATTAAACTCTGATTTCAAACAATACTTGTAAGGAACTTACCGTGTTCCAGAGTAGTCATACATTCTGCATCTGCAGGAAAATTTTGGACCAACGTTTCCCTGTCTGAGAAATTACTCTTTGGATTTAGAAATTCTAAGGGAAAAACAAACCACTACCATCATAAAACTAACAAGCCTTGCACCATCAATGTGTATGTACCAACTGAAACACCACAAACAAGATTTACTGGCTATATCACCATCATCCTTCTTCTTTCTCTTGCCCTTTTTCCATCTAATTACAGTATTTTAAGATCTGAAATAATTTTCTGAGTGTTGTTTTCAGACTCTGATTTCTGTAAGAGTTTCTTGGGATGACTAAATACTTTCACTTACCAATCTGAAGTCTGGGCTTCTGCATTTAGATAATTTCTCTAAAGGACAGGGAACCTGATAGGTTACACACAGCAAAATGGTCCCAAAGGGGAATTTGTCTTGTTTAAGGACTTTATTTGTTCATATCTTTGGCCAAATTTAAGCCTGGTGGTCCAAGGAGAAAGAGTTCCAGACATTAGAATGAAGTTCAGACTTGTAAATTCACACCTGGGAATGTGGGGATTCCCTCTGGGACAGAGATTCCCAAAACTTAAGCAAATAGGTTTGTTCTTTTGTGACATAGTATCACGCTTCTAAAAAACAGTATTCCTCCCAACAGTTTTATCTCATTGATTTCTCTGTAGACTCTCTGGTACATGGGCCGCTGTCTTTGATGACACATGAAGTAGAATAGATTTTAATTTAGTGCCAGTTTGCAGGGGGAAAAAAATAAATACTGCATAAGTATTTTAAGTTAAGCTTGCAGATAACTCCATAAACTGTTGAATAATACTAATTGAAAATTCACTATTTTGTATATTCTTCACTACTGAAAGCTAATTAGATTAAATGAGGGTTGAATTTTAAGATTAGCAGTGATTCACTTTATTCATTTTATTAACCCTTTTGAAAAATGCCACAGTAAGTATACATTCACAAATTTCTCTACCATGTTTCCCCATTTGTAGGTGGCTGTACAGTCCTTAAACCTTCTTATGAATTTCCATCTTACAGCTCACATCATATTTAGCTCTACACAGCTGAAATTTCAGAAGCAGCTATAGTTTCTCATGTGGATCAAATTCATTTTGCAACTGTGAATTTTTAAATGTCTACCCCAAATTATAAATGTATATTTAGCTTCATGGACCTCATTTGGCAGCATGGATGCTTTAGATGTCCATGGGAAGAAAACAATACTACCAATGGCAACTGATACGAGAAATAGGTGGCAATTTCTAAGTCTAAATGGTATAAGCACTTATCTGAAGATACTACCGCTCTGCACTGACTAAGCAGCAGAAAGAGATCTGTTGATTCACAGATGTATCTATACCTCCAGAGAAAGTCTTACTCTCAATGTGAATGTATGTGAAAGTTCTCTAACTTCCATAAAATCACTGACCACTTCATCAGAAAGTCAAAAGAAGGACTCTAATGTAGACTAAGAAAATTATACTGTCTATTTGGGAAAGAAAAAAAATCCTAGAAATATAAAGTTACTTTTCTTCAAATATAGTTTATATACAAGAAACATGAAAGCCATAACAAATGTAGGAAGATGTTTCAGTTTTTTCCAAGAAACAATTAACTACATATATGTTTGAAGGTTTCCATAAAAGTTGTTACTAACTTCTTGAAGCACTTTTCAAAAATCATCTAACTTTAAGCAATGTAGTTTAATCCTATTTGTCTTTGATTTAGGTTTTTGGTTTGTTTGTTTGTTTTTTAAGTTACTTGGACAAGTAATACAACAGCTAAATAAATATGTTCTTCTGTCATAGACCTATACCACTTTTTATGAGCTGTGAAAGAGTAGGAAATAAATATCATACCTGCACTTAGCGGGGAAAAAAAAGGCATTAAATTTTTATCATTGAGGCTTTCCTCAGAGGCTCAAGAGAAACTCAAACTAACCATATTTTTCACCTCTCTGCCCAGAACACCCGCGCTCTTAACACAGCCAAGTAATTTTTGTTTATAAATCAAGCTCAAGAAAAAATGTGTGGTTTTGCTTTCAGGGTGTTGTACCATTATTGTTCATGCAAAGGAAATGTGACCTTGTTATTTGAAGCTCATGACTGCAATGAATCTGAGGCAATATTTCATATGGCTGCAAAAGAACAAACATGGATTCATGTAAATGGGAGTATAACAAGAAATCATATAAGCCCACAATGCAAAAAATCCTATGGAGCTTGTAATACAAATTTTTACATACTGCATGCAGCACAGTGACAGATGATGCTAATATATAACCAAAAGCATGAAAGCAATCTCATTCTGAGGCAAAACAAATTTCTCACTTGTTTAAGGTTTTTAAGGTATTTCCTTGTATTTCTATTAAATAAACTTAATGAGGTAACCTGTTAAAAAACATGATACTTGACTCCTATAGACTGCTGGTTTGCAGTACTGCCCTTAAATTCATTGGCATGCTATTGATCTAAATTAAGTGCTCAGTCATTCATGTGTGCAGCTGTAAAGTGAAATTATAAGCTTCTGTTCAGTTCTAAGAATTATTTTCAAGATATTTCAGTTTGTTACTAGATTTCATGGTTGCTGAGAAGTCTATTATTTCAGAGTTCAGTTTCATTGGGTATTTTGTTACCTGACCCATGTTGTAAAATTCTAGGATGGTTTTCAAACAGAAAACAAACAAACAAAAATCAAACAAAACAAAACCCAAAACAAAACAAAACCAAAACAAAACCAAATAAATAAAAACAACAACAAACAATTAAAAGCTGAAAAAAATCCCTGTACTACTGTAGAAGTCTGTTTTCTCACAGTCCAGTGCCATTCAGTCACCCATTGACAATAGATGAGACACAGCAGGAAATGTATTTCCCCTTCTTCATCTCCATTGTGCTGAGGCATCCCTGTTCAAGGGGAGAGTCACCTGGCATGCAGTCCAGTTGCAGTTTAAAGAGAAGTCAGATTGGATTTATCTAAAAAGCTGTCATTGACAAAAGGTCTCTCTGCCTTGAGGTGCAACCTTGCAGGTGTTGCAGCTCCAGGGGAGAGGCACCATGCAGACACACTGCCTGGCAAGGACAGCTCAAAGAAAGCTCACTTAGGCGTTGTATTTATAGAGTAAGGTATTTGGCTAATTGTCAAATTGCATACAATGGAAAGGTTGTGCATAAAACTCCTTATAACCACAAATTCCTCTGTTCCTCAATACAGGAGTCTTGGAAAAATCACCTGCTATCATATGGTTGGTGTTCCAAGCTCATATGCATTGATGTTGATGGAGTCACTGTGCTCCTTTTCTGGTTTCCTGCAGGAACTCTTGGTCCAGATGTAACTCAGAACTGTACTTCCTTTGGATCCTGTACTAACTATTGTGAGTTTGTACTCACAATTGTTTAAGGAGTGGAGTGCATCAGTCACAGTCCACCCCACAAATACAGTAAATCTACATTATCGATTCATAAAGTCATAGTACAGTTACCTCTTGCCTCTGTGTCATAAGTATGTGTCAGATCAGTGGTAAGAGTCCAATTATTAGATAAGCTGTTTGGTTTAAGTGCCAAAATTAATGTTAATTATATACTGTATTGGCACACTTCCAGATTCAAAGTAAGCAAGTAGCTCTTAGTATAAAATATTCATATTAGTTATATTATAGAGGAATTCCTCATGATGAATAAGGAGCATTTCCTTAATTATTTACCAAACATTTTTGCATAAAACTATTTTAAGTAATAAGTATAATGTTACAGGTAACAAAATCACAATTGGATGAAGCATTAGATTCAAAGTTCCTGTTGCTGTTGGTGTCCCACCAATTATGTTCTCCATCCTTTTTTACTCTTTCTAGAACATGGTGAATCTTCTGTGTGTGAGGATAAATGGTAATTGAATTTCTGTATTGTTTTTAGTAATTGAGATGGGTCATCATACTGCAACAGTTTTCTTATCATTGTAAGTTTCATTCCAATGGGGGTAGGCAGTAATTTTTGATATAAACTATAGTTAGACTGTAGCAATTGGTAGATTGTCAAGCAACTCAGTAGATAAAGTTGAATCCCACAATTCAGTAAGATTACAGATATGGATATTTGAGTGTTAGATAGAAGTTATATTTCTACAGTGGTAAAAATAGAATCACAAATGTTCTCATATAAACAATTCCATTTCAAATACATACAACTACAGTCTCACGGGTCTCATCAGGATGTATTTCAAAATAACAAATATGTTATTCAGTGACAAGACAAATGTCTTGGGGCTTTATGGTATTACTTTTCTTCTTGTTCCCATTCAACTCATACACCAACATTGACAACTTGGCATTTGGTTCCATTTAGTTGGGCCCATACTCTGTCTGTATTCTAATGACAAAGGACAGTTCTATGGTGATTTAATCTCAGTACAATAATGGGATATATGGTGTATACTGAAGCATTATATATTTCAAAACACCTCACCTTGATAATTTTGGACAGGTGAGGGCTCATCCATATATCCATGCTAACCATCCTGTACAAGATTTACTCAGAAATGGTGAGCAGGTAGATTTAATTGCAGAGATATTGGTCTGTATTTATAGTTCCATTCATTTAAGGGACTACAATAGATTAAACAACATTTGATGTTGGCCTGTCTATTTAATAGCATAAGGTCCAGGTTTAGAAATATGTGGAGGTAGTGTTTCCTTATCCGTAACAGTCAGGGCAGATGTGAACAAAGGACTAGGATTTTGGGGTTTGATATAGTTTTATTAGGTCAATAATGTTTACTTTAAATCTAAATGTTAGTCCTATGGTATGGCAAGACCAGAGGCAAAACATAACATCATACTAAAATTCTAGCAACAGTCCAATCTTTCAGAGATACAAAGTTTTGTATCTTTTGTTATTGTGTTTGTTGTAGTGTCATATGCAGGAATCAAGTCCCTTCTCCTGGATAGACTGATGGATCATCTGGAATCCTATTTTAATTTCTTTCATTGCCTCTTCCTGAAGTTGGGGAGCTTTGCCATGGACTTCATCGTTGTTCCAGCTCCATTTATTCTTTATGTTTGCTTCACTTTCATGCATGACCATGGTGGAAAGATCTAAATTTCTTCTAGAGTGTGTTCCAATACTTCTGGTGCACCTAATATGAGCTTTAGATCATGATCACTCTAGAGTTCTGTGATCACAGGTTTGGAGGAGCAGCATGGCCAGGGTTTGGACTAACATGAACACAGCATTTTCACCTGCCACCCTGATCCTGTAGAGTGCTGTGAGGGGAAATAAGGACTTCCTTTTCTGGGGAGGGTCCTAATAGGTCACCTTGTTAGAAAGCAGGAAAAATACACTATGCACTAACTCTATGCTTTGTACCACTGCAACCAGTATATTTCCTGGCAAGTGTGCCATGAGGTTTAGTTAAAGGCATAGGCAAAGTCTCAACTGGTGCTAAATGTACCAAAACAGGTTGTAATGGCTGTAGTTCTATTAGAAATTTTCCTTCATCAGAATGTGGAGTATAAGGCTAAGTTTTTGCAAAGATTTTTCAGCTTACAGGGTTCCCAGTGGACCCATACTTATCCTTCAATTGATAAAGGATTTTGGAAAGTTGAGTATTCTACTGAACCTTTTGTAGCTTAAGCACATTTTAAAACATGCCACTAGATGTTTCTACCATCTGATTTGTTTTGGGGTAATATGGGGTGTGGAATACTCATTTAATTACTTCTTATTTTGCCCATTCTTGCTTCTCCTTGCACAAGAAGTGCAGGCTATTATCATTTTGAATGGTGTCAGGAGTAAGTAGACTTGAGAACCAGGAAGAGCGTCCTTGAACTGTATTTCATCCATCAGACTTCTGTCACTTGGTCACTGTAAGAAAGTTGGAAATACTTTTGCTCCTGCGAAGATGTATCAATATTTCACAGAGGGTTTGAATGGTCCCAGGTATTCAATTTGATATGCAGACCACCACATTTTTCCTTGTTTGATACATAGGCATCATGTATTGACAGAGTGATTTGTTTGTCATTTTAATTTACATTGAGGATACTCTGTGATAATAACTTCACAAGTTTCCCCATGTAGGAGCCAATCCTTCCTCTGTGCAGCAAAAAACAAAGTGCTTTTTTACCACTGTGACCTAACTTTTGATGCAGCCATTCTCCTAGCTGAGACCACTTGGAATTTAAGGAGTTCTTATTTTTATTGTCCTTATTTTAGTCAATTCACCCACATTTTGGCACCAGGTCTGGGCTGATTTATTGTCCTTCACATGAGCTTTCATCCGTCTTGTCTTGATTGATGCTTTCCTGGCTATATTTAGTAACAATTGCCAATCCTGAATTCTCCAAACTGGAAATCACTGTCCTTCTCAGCTCAGTGATTCCAATTGACAAATCCCTTGTGTGATGCCAAACCACACAGCATGTGAGTCTACATACATAATGCTTTACTCCATTCTGTGCTGCTAAAACAATTGTTTTTGTTCTCACGTGCTACATTTACCACATTCTATTATTTCTTTTGCTAGTGGCAATGTTTCATGCAGCAGCCATATACTACCATTTTGCTGAAGTATCAGTGAATTAAATATCTTACTTTGATCTTTCCTTCGTGAGGTGAGGTACGTTTAAATTTGGTGAGGGTTTTAAAAATTTTTGTAATGTTAATAGATCTGCATTTGTAGGCATCTCTAATTGGAAACTCTAGTATGTTCTTTGGCTCATTTCATTTCCCTTGCAATTCCTGTCAAGGAGACAAACCATTTTCTGACCTCAGGTTTTTGTGTAACTCCTTCTGGGGCATCAATCCCCTTTAGGAAAGCTTCTGGAAAATTAACTGGTCCTCTGATTTGCATAAGCTATTTCTAGTGTATTTTCTCAATTTTTTTACTGCTTGCATGAAAGACAGCAGTTCCTTTCCCCACTCAGAATATTCTGTTGTCTCTCTTTACATGCTGTCAAACTGAGTGAAAATTTGGCCTTTGGTCTATCAGAGCCAGTTTGGAACAGGTTACAGGAAGAACTATGTTCAGCAAATCTCACTCTGTTATAATAGGGAATATGTTTTTAATTATAATTTTAGAATTTTGACTGCGTCTTCACTTTCTGGATTCCATCTCCATGGTTTTCCCTTTCATAAGAGTACAGTTAGCATCAGTGATAGAAAATCCAGGCACATGTTTTATTCAATATCCAAAATTACCCAGAAGCTGTTGTATCTCTTTCCTAAAGTGGGACATTTGCAATTGTACTACTTTTTCTCAGGGTATCTGGAGGAATCACTGCACTGCCCAGTATTCACCAAGTACCTAAAAACTTTACTTCGCTACTTTATCACTGATATTTTTCAGGTGGAAATTCAAATTCTGCTTTATATAATGCTTACTACACTGCTGCTATCACTTCCCCCACTTTTTCAGGGGAGGTTCCTTTGGTTATAAAATATCATCTATATCTAAAACATCTACATCCTGAGAAAGTAAGACAGTCTGTCAAAGAGAAGTCTCCAGAAAGACCTCATAGCACTTTCCAGTACCTAAAGGGGACTACATGAAAACTAGTGAGGTAATTCTTACAGGGGTATGCAGTGACAGAACAAGAGGTAATGACCTCAAACTTAGCGTGGGTTCAAATTGAATACTAGAATTAAATTCTATTGTGAAGTTGGAGAGTCACTGCAACAGGTTGCCCAGAGAAGCTGTGGTTGTTCCATCCATGAAAGTGTTCAAGATCAGGTTTATATCCCTGTGGGTGTCCATTATAAATTTATTTTTTATCTTCCCAAATAAAAGCAAATTTCAGTTTACCCTTCTCCTGCAAGGACACCACAAGGGCATATCTCTAACATCTAGCACTGCCAACCATGAATGTGCAGCTTATGTAGTGTGGCTCTAAGTTGTGATATTGGGTATTGAAAGTCATTAGTGGAGCTATATTGGCATTTAGGCACTGATAACCAGTTGTTAGGACATGTCTCCCATCTGAATTTTGGACTAGGCATGAATCGTATGGGACATAGGTTCTGGAAATATGCCATTTTTCTGTCTGCTATTGCATCAGAAAATCCATTTTGTTCCACAGGAATGGCAGGAATCAGAGTCTGTGGAACACTGGTAATTTTTGAAATGGGCAGTGCACGAATTGTTTGGCATAGAGGGACTGTAACCTCCCAATTTCTGCCAGGGCTGGGGTTGGTACTTGTACTGAAGAACCACATGCTGTCATCCAGCAAATGCCAATTTCATCCAGTCAAAACATCAAAACCCAAAATATTTTCATTATGTTCTTTAATTGCAAAGCAAATAGACAGCATGTGCTTCTCCCCCTGGAGCCATAAATTAACTTCTGTGGTTTGGTAAATAAAACTCTGGTTTGGTAAATAACACTTGGTCCATTCACTCTGGTGACTTTAACTCTCTGATATCTGAGTCACACACCCATTTTCTTGGTGTGTTGTGTTGGTCTTGAACATTGTATCCCTCTGTCTGTTAGAAATTTTATCACTTGTCCTTGGTGACCAGCTAGAATCAGAATGCGTTCTGTTTTAATGAGGAATCTGAGGGAACACAAGAGGTTATCATTTCCTACATTATAGTCATTAAGATCACCCCAAATATCACCATTCTAGTCCTCTAAGGACACTTAATTTCCTAATTTGCATGAGACAGGTATGTGGCCTGCATGACCACCAGCTCCATCTATTTTTTCAAATTTTGTTTCTCTTGTTTTGTCCTGTAACTGTGTAGATCTTTACCACCTTTGGAGCCTATACCAAGTATTGTTCATTTGGGTAAAGGATTGAAAGCATCAGTCACACTCCACACAATCAAGTGCCTTTATTGACTCACAGAGTGGTAGTACAGGTACTTCTTGCCTCTACGATACAAATATGTGGCATATGCAAAATGAACACAGCAAGTCATCAAAGCAGACATAGAAATATATAGACATAATCCAGTGGTTTGTCCTGTGAAAGTGTCATATTGCTAGTGCATTTTCAGGATAAACGTTAGAGAGCATCCTTTACCTACATTTTCTATATTGTTTTCTTCAAGTGGCTTGTTGCAGAATGGAATATTTGGAAAAGTTTTTTAAGGGAGATGTTCCTGTTGAGTCATGAGGTGAACAAAGGACACACTTGCTTTGTAAACTTCTCAGAGAGGAGTCAAGGTGCAGCTGGATCCAATCCTACTCCCAGACCTTTTCAATGGTTTATGTCTAAAAGATTATATATCCGTGTAATTGAGTAAGGTATTTTTGTAAATAATGTTGAAACAACCATATTATAAGTAGCAAAATAATTATTAAGTTGAGATTGATAAGAGTAGAAATTGACCCACACCAATGACCTTGGGAAAATCTCCCTTGCTTAGCCTCAAAGTAACCTTGATATGGGTGTCCCTTCAAAGGGGGATTCTCCACACATGCTCCTAGAAGAGATGTGTTAAAAATACCTGCTGCTAAACATATGACTGGCCTTTTATATTGCAAAGTGATTGACTGTGACTAACATGTTTCTAGGCCAGCTGTGTCAGCTCAGCAGCCTTTAGCTCAGCTACTTTAGATAAGTTATCAGTACTATCACTAGATGGTTCCTTTATCAGGTACTTTGTCTGCCCCATATGCCAGATCCTGTCAGGAAATATTGTTCCTCACTTTGTCAGAATGCATAATTTTGGGATTGAAGAGTCAGGCTGGTCTCACCATCCTTCAACACCAAAAGCAGAATGAATCCCACTTCGTCTGGTAACTTCTCCAACTGGTGACTTTTGCAAATAGGGTAAAGTTCAACTTCTTTTACCTGCACTTAGGCAGAGCATCCTGACTGACATGAGCATGCACAACCTTTCCCATCCAACTGAGAAGTGTTCACTTCAAATCCATATTTTCTCCTGCTTTAAGAGTGCATACAATTTATAGTAACATATTGTTAGTAGTGATGCTACAAATAAGGGACAGGTTTTTTATTATTAAAATTATTTTTAAAGTCACTATGGTTCTAGAATAATTTTAATAGTCTAACTTTAATGATGTTTTAAATTTTAACTGGTATACCTAGAATTTTCTTAATTGAGATCATATAGTGCCACAAAAGTATTTCAGAATATATATAATCCAATCATATATAGCAAATTGGAGTGGTAGGAATCATTTATATTGAAGTTCAGCATATAATGTTAGTCTCAACCAAAGATCTACAAATCTCAGACCACACAAAAAAAATCTCTTCAAATGTAGAATAAAGCTGTTCCTCAGGAGGAACATGGGAAAAGAGAAATACAACTTCTTCACTTCCTGTTCCACTGAATAACATCCTGGCATCCCAGCCGGTATCAGAAATAGTGTGGCAAGGAAGACCAGGGATGTGATTCTTCCCCTGTACTCAGCACTGGTGAGGCAGCACCTAGAATACTATGTCCAGTTCTGGGCCTCTCAGTTTAGGAAGGATATTGAGGTGCTGGAGTGTGTCCAGAGAAGGGCAATGAGTCTGGTGAAGCATCTGGAGTGCAGGTCTTGTGAGGAGTGGCTGAGGGAGCTGGGGGTGTTTAGCCTGGAGAGGAGGAGGCTCAGGCAAGAGCTTATCACTCTCAACAACTACCTGAAAGGAGTTTGTAGCCAGATCAGGATAGATCCCTTCTCCCAGGCAATCAGGAGTAAGGCAAGAGGACAGTCTTATCTTCACCAAGGGAGGTTTAGGTTGGACACTGGGAAGAAGTTCTTTACGAAGAGGGTGATTGGGCATTGGAATGGGCTGCCCAGCTAGGTGGTGGAGGCACTATCCCTGGAGGTGTTTAAGAAAAGACTGGATGTGGCACTCAGTGCCATGGTCTAATTGACACAGTGGTGGTGGCTCAAAGGTTGGACTCAATGACCTCAGAGGTGTTTTCTAAATTAGTTGATTCTGTGGTGCTGTGATCTTATTTACCTTTCTCTATACTGTTAAGGACCGTGATGAATGTTTCAGAGGGCTGTTCACAGTGACTTCAGATATTGACTCAGGATTGAGGCAGCACTAATTTCAAGCCAATTATTGTGTCTACAGTCAAGATTGTCTTGGCATCTGCATTGTTTCATATTTATTGATATTAAATAGTAGCTGGCACTTCATTCTTCACTTGTTTATTGATAAAATTCTGCAACTCTCTATTACCTTGAGTATTTTTCTAATGTTAAAGCCTTGTCATCTCATTTTTCATTCCATTTTAGATGTTTTCTGAAGATAATCATCAAATGGGATTGTTGCCTGCAGAGGCAATCAAGGAATACCACTGGCAGTGTACATTCATAGTGAAAACTTACTACTGCTTTCCTTATTTTAAGTCTGTAATTAATCACCATTTTTCTGCAAATCCAATGTTCTGTCAGCCAGCTGCCCTCAACTGTGTTTCCTGGCATGACTTACAACACACCAGCAAGAATGCAAGACATAACCTGCCACACTTATTTCCCAGCTGGCTAACTAACTCTCCTCTTTCTTATAGTTTCTGCCAATATGACTGATATAGAAGCATAATGGCCTGTACATCCCCAGATACCTTTTGAAGCCCTTTTTGAAAACTTGTTCTCATTTGCTTCCTTGCTCCCTTCTGGATTCAAGCAACAGGTTTTATATCACATAGTTGGTAACAGTCCCCTCTAGATTTCTTGGGTGAAACCTTTTGTTCTGGTAATTCATTGTTCTTATATTTTGCTCTAAAATATTTTTCAGTGGTATGCCTATTTAAGAATAATAAATGCAAATATAAAGAAAACATTTTGATTTTATTGCTATTAACTTAATACTCATTCTTAGCCAGCCATCTATCAAACCTCTGGACTCAAGTGCAGGCTTCCAGTTTCTGGTGTGTTTGAAAACATTTTTATGATTTATTTTTATACTTAGAACTATTAACTCTTAAAATCTTCACCTGTTGTCTTTGGGCATAATTTTCAATTCTCTGGAGGAAAAAATAAAGAAAAGACCACTTGCTTTTTATTATTATTTTATTCTGCTTCTATAACTATGATATTATAAAACAGCTATATCAGAACACAACTATACAACTACCTTTCCACCCCAAAAATAGATCAACACTTGTTTTTTTCAAATGTTTGTGGGTTTATACTCCCCAGTACATTTGTAAGCTTCAAACTCAAATATCTACCTTTGGTGTAAAAGCAGACATTCAAACGCCAATTCACACTGTACTTTAACAGAAATCATACACAAATTTGAGATTTTTCAAGGTGAAATTTATTACTCATAACCACACATGGTCTGAATTTATACATACAAGGCAAAGAAATCTGAGAAATAAATGGAATTGGGAAAGATCTTTTTTCTTTTTTATAGATCTGGAAAAACCATTTGGCCATGCCATAACAAGCCTTGTAACTCCTATTTATCCAGCAGATCCAGATGACAGATAATCAGAATGTCAGCTAGTGTGGAAGAATATGAATAAGTTGTAGTTTTTATCTTGACACTTTTTAGAATTCTAACATCTAATGTCATTTGTACTGTTCTGGGACAGTAATTGCACAGAAAACACATAATAAACACATGCTAATGAGGTAAAAAGAACTGTGCCCCTCACTATTGCAGTCCAAGGACTATAGCACTAAAGTAGGCACACATAAGAATTATCAAAAAGAACCATGTCAGAGCTTGAAATATAATAACATGTATTGTTTTATACACACTGTAGTGTTGATGCAGGCTTGTTATTTATACAACGTTCCCAGTAGACACTGAGGTAGTGTGCTGACTGAAAAACAGCTTATGTTCAGGTGAGCTGTTTGACCACGTGCATTCAGCCAATTTTATTTATAAACATGCCAGACAATAAACATACAATTGCCATCCTATGTTGTGACAAAAGGAACATTCAGATATACACATAAGGGTCAATATATAGAAATTATCAAAAGTAATATTTATGTCATTTGTTATACTTGTAATAACTGAAATTGGTGAAAGTGAATAGACCTACAGTCACTATAAAGAACTGTACTGGGAGACATGGAATTCCTTATTCTCCACATAAAATCAGTGACCTAATTTAAAGTGATTTCCATGACGGACGGGGAAAAAAAAAAGAATTCTTAAAAGTGAGACACATGAAAGTCTTGAAAAACTGAAACATGAGCTGTTTCACATATGAAACTAATTTCATAGCCAAATAATAGAGAAAAACCCAAACAAATATGTAACTCAATGAAAAGAAAAAAAAATCGAGGTATTGCCATTTGTCAGTCCTTCTGTATTGTGGTGTTCTGTTGGTGTAGTCTTCAAGGAATACCTTTCAAACAGCATTTCTCTAGTTGAAATATATCCCATGTCACGGATCCCTACTTAGAAAACATCACTGGCTTTCAGTCTACATGAGGTAAATGCACTAGAGCTCACATTATTGACAGAAAATATGAATAGACATCTCTGTTTTATCATTTGTGTAGATACAGCTCAACTAAAAACTGTCTTTTTCATTCTATACCTTAATTCAATTTGTCCTGACCTCTATGCACCGCCCACAAAGACAAGAAAGGATCTTCAGATGGCACTTTTCATCCTAGAAAGCAGTCTCCTTCCTACGAAAAATAGATCAGACAGGCCTGCTCTTAGTTTTTGGAGCCCTAGTGAAGAATTTGAACTCAGGAAAGATAAACGCCACATTTTATTTCTGGTTTCTACCAGGCACTGACTATCTTCTTCTGCAAAAATATAGCTAAAACTGTCCTGAAACACAGAAGTAAATATGATATGCATTTTTTTCTTTGATAATTTGATAGTAATCATCAGGAATTGAAGGCTTTCTGTAAAAAATAAATAAATTAAACAAAACCAACCAACCAACCAAACAAAAAAAACCCCAAACAAACAAAAAAAAAACCCACAACTCTAGCTTATGTTGTTAATCCCATTCCATGGATCTTGTTTAGGTATTGCTTTTTATGAGACTTGGAATATGGCTTCAAAAACCACTTTTTAACACCATGAATAAAGAAATACAGGAGCTTACCTCTCTTGTTCCTAGCGCTTTCATTTACACTTCTCATTAACCTACTACAATATACAGTTATTGTTACAGGTATCTCATTCCAATTCTTTTGAATAATGACTAGGAAAACTATACATCTGAGAGGCACTCCGTACATCTCAGTATGAAAATATTGGAAGAATCTCTATCAAAGTAAATAAAGTCTTCAAAAATGATCTCCTATATTGTAGAAAAACACACTCTAAGAAGCAAACTCTGAAAAATAAGTCAAGAATAATTTGAAAGCAAAACATAGGCTGGATTTTCAGTCTATTTGTTGGAAGAAAAACAGTGTTTTAACAGTAACATCCAGAGACTAAGATCGTAAAAGAGAAAAAACCAAAGAGTTGATGAATGATGTAGAAGGTAAAAAAACCAATAGAAGAATCCTTGATATTAACATAAGTAACAGACTTACTTGACTGTAAATTCCTTCACAGTCCTAAAGTTTCAAGGATAACAGTGAATACAATACTCCATGCCAAGAATGAAAGTTTTGCTACTGCATTTTTAGCTTTGTGCCATAATGAATCACAAAAGCATGAGCGAAGCCGTTTTCAAAAAATATAATAAATTTCAGCCAAGAACTGCCAGACAAAAATTAAGGAAACCAAGACAGTTTGCAAGTTGAAAGTTACTTGGGCAACACCTTCAAAATTCTTATTATTTCAATGTGCAGGAGGAAAATAAATGAAGGAAAGCCATCAGATGAGAGAGGATCCAAAGGTTCACTTCTGAAAGGAGTTTTCACCTTCAGAAGATGTACTGAGTCACACATTCTTCTACTGACTTCTGTTGGGTAACTGAGTGCTTGTTTTGTTGGATAAAACAGAAGTCTTACAAACAGAATGAGGGAAGATAGATTTCTGTGTTTACTTCCTAAAGTGCCTTTAAACCTATAAACTAGGACTGGTTGGTCAGAGCCATTGCAGGAAAATAGAAGAATTATCATTATCTCAAGGGAATTATCATTATCTCAATCACAGAATCACAGAATCATTTAGATTGGAAAAGACCTCTAACATCACCAAGTCCAACCTTTAATTGAACGTGACCTTGTAAACTGGACCACAGCACTAAGTGCCATATCCAGTCATTTCTTGAACACTTCCAGGGATGGTGACTTCACCACCTCCCTGGACAGTCTATTACAGTGTTTAATAACTCTTTCTGTGAAGAAATTCCACATGAAGTCAAACCTGAACCTTCCCTGGTCCAGACTGAGGCTATGTTCTCTCATCCTGTCACTCATTGCTTGGAAGAAGAGACTGGCCTCCACCTCACTACAACCCCTTTTCAGGTAGTTGTAGAGAGGGATAAGGTTTCCCCTGAACCTCTTTTTCTCCAAGATAAACAACCCTGGCTCCCTCAGCAGCTCCTCAAAGGACTTATGCTCCAGACCCTTCACCAGCTCTACTGTCCTTCTGTGAACTTGCTTCAGCAACTCAATGTTCTTCCTGAATTGAGGAGCCCAGAATCAGACACAGGACTTGAGGTGCAGCCTCACCAGTGCCAAGTACAGGAGGAAAATCACTTCCCTGGTCCTCCTGGCCACACTACTTTTGATATAGGTGAGGATGTCGATGGCCTTCTTGGCCACCTGGCCACATTGCTGGCCCATGGTCATCTGACTTTCAACCAGCACCCCCAGGTACTTTCCTGTCAAGCAGCTTTGCAGCCAGTTCTTCCCCTAGTCTGAATAGGGTTGTTGTCACAAAGGCAGGACCCAGCACTTGCCCTTGTTGAACCTCATCCAGTTGGACTTGGGCCATCAGTCCAGCCTTTCCAGATCCCTCAGCAGAGCCTTCCTACACATCCAGTAGATCAACACTCCTGCTCATCTTAGTGTCATCTGTGAACTTGCTGAGGGTGCACTTAACACCCTCATCCAAATAAATGATCAATAAAGATATTAACAGAACTGGCCCAAATAGTGAGCTTTGGGAAACACCTCTACTGACCAGCCACCAATTGGATGTGGCACCATTCACCACCACTGGGTGTCCCAGGGACAAATCATCCAGCCAGGTTTTAACTCAGGCCAGAGTGCACCTGTCCAAGCCATGGGCTGTCAGCTTTTCCAGGAGTATCCTATGGAAGACAGTGTCAAAGGCTTTGGTGAAGTCCACCCAGACTATACCCACAGCCTTCCCCTCATTCAACAGGCAGGTCACCTGATCATAGAAGGAGATCAGGTTGGTGAGGCAGAACCTGCCTTTAATAAACCCATCATGGCTGGCCAGGATTACCCTGGTTTTCCAGTATATGTGCAGCATGATCACACTCAAGATTATGTGCTCCAAAACCTTGATGAGCACCAAGGCCAGGTTGACAGGCTGTGGTTTTGTGGATGCTTCTTTCAGCCCTTCTTGTTCATTGGAGTCATACTGGCCAACTTCTAGTCATCTGGCACCAACCTGGTTAGCCAGGTCTGAGGACTGATGATAATTGATGGAGACCAGCTTGGTGAGCTCTTCCACTAGTTTACCCACTACCCTTGGATGAATTCCACCAGGTCCCATAAATTTAGGAATTTCTAACTGGCTCAGCAGGTTGCTAGCTACTTATTCTTGGATTACAGGGGATCTATTCTGTTCTCCGTTCCTGTCAACAGGCTCAGGAGGCCAGTTGCCTTAAGGATAACAGGTGTTACTGTTAAAAGATTGAAGCAAAGTACCTCAGCCTTTTCCTCATCCTTGGTGACAATATTCCCTACCACGTCCAGTAAAGGGTGGGTATTTTGCTTGACTCTCCTTTTGTTGCTGATATGTTTATAAAAACACTTCGTAGATTATACTTTTAGTATATTTCACAGCAGTGACCAGGTTGAGTTCTAGCTGAGCTTTCACCTTTCTAGTTTTCTCTTTACATATTCTAACTACATCCTTGTACTCTTCCTGACTTTTCTGCCCTTTCTTCTGAAAGTCTCTTTTTTAACCTGAGTTCCTGCAAAAGTTCCCCATTCAGCCAGGCCAATCTTCTTCCGCAATGGCTCGTCTTTTAGCACAAGTGACAGTGATTTTGAAACATCAGCCAGCTACTTACAGAATGTTTAATCTACATCTTCATCCTGGTTGAGTGGTGTGATAGGCTTCCACACAGATACTGCCTTACTAGCCTTCACCCTGGTTCCTACTCATGGGCACTCACTCCTATCATCACTGTCCTTGTGCTCTATACAGTGAAAACTCTCACTAATATACAGAGCCAGCCCACCACCTCTGCTTCCTTACCTGTCCCTTCTGAAGAGCTTATAACCATCCATTGCAGCACTCAAGTCATGGGAGTCATCCCACCATCTTTCCATGATGGCAACTACATCATAGTTTTTCTGCTGCACAGTTGCTTCCAGCTGTTACCCCTACTGCAGGCATTGGTGTAGATGCACTTCAGCTGGGAAATGTATTTTTCCAATGATATTTCAATATTGAAAAGTCACAGTTTATCTTGAATTCAATGCTACCACAATACCTAACAGACTGGGAACTCAGATGCAGGGACAGATTGATAGAGAATTACAAAAACTCTTAAACATAAATCAATCTCTAATAAATCCAACTCACTCAACAAAATAGTACTTTTGGGGTATCTGCAGAAGACAGTGCAAGATTTGTCCAGAAGGGAATGAAAGGGCAAGCAGATTATAACCTATGCTGAGAGCAACTCTTTGGTGATATGTATACATGATTCCTGCCCACACTCTAAGGACTATTGATGCATCTCAAACTGCCAGAGGAGGTGTCTTTGTCTGTTATAAATCAGAATGTTTATGTTGCTTTCCATTCCAAGGCACCTTCATGATTCTTTCTTACCTATCTCACTGTTTGATAAACTAATCCTACCCTAAAGAGTCAGCACCATTCAAAATCCATGATTTTAATTCTTAATTTACTTACATGACTGTGTTGTGACACCACAGGGATATTCTGAACTGGAATGAAATTGAGTTCTGTAGGGAGTGAAATCTGACTGCAAATACAAGATCAATATTTCAGTGATTTCCTATTTTGAGGCACGAGAAAGATTTCAGGGCTCACAGACCTTTTTATGACCTTTGCCTTCAGGCAGAAAATCCTTAGTAGTTACATGTTCAATTTCTAAAACTACTTTGCAGCCGACAATAAGTATTTCTCCAAGAGTCAACTGCTAACACATTCAGATAAGCACAGTTAACAAGAATATCTCAAGAAAAAAGCCTTGTCATTGCCAGCAAAGGTTACATTTGCAGTGCCTATTGCAAACCAAGGCAATCTTGTTCTTGCTCAAATGCTGGGCAGAAACAAGCTTGATCTGTCTAGGTGCAGGTTGAACTAAAAAAACCCCAACTGTCTGCTTTCATAGATGTCAAGCCCAAAGTAATCAGTAAAATATCCTGCTGATATGTAGGAGCTTTTAGTGGATCTAATTTAGCACTACATTAGCACTTTACCTATTCCTACCCTTAACACTTTTGACTACTGTGGATCCCAGGAGACTATCAGTCTCTGCTGAACATCAAAATGCTGTTCAGTTAAAGTCAGGAGATACTCTGGGCCTCCATCATCACATATTTCCACAAAATATATATACATTATTCTAAAGACAGAATAAAATAAATGGATGAGTTTGATGCAAGAATAGAAAATACAGTTTACAAGACAAAGTGATAATACTATTCACACCACCACTCAGCAGAAGGAAGTTTAAAAGAAATATAACAAGCATCTAGTAAAACTAGTTATTCTGGCAAGAGCTGACAAAAACCATCTTCTGAAGGGAAAGCTCAGCAGACAAACACAGGGAACTTCCTATAAAGAGACAGCCTCTGTTGTTTATAATAGCTCAACTCTATTTGCATTGAAACTTAGACACTACTATTCTGAAGTTAAAATATGTATATATATATATATATATATATATCACAGCCTCTTTAGAAGACTTACTGTTAGTTAACAGGTGTTGCCACTATTTCAAGAGAGCCACATATTTCAGAATGCAGCTGCTTGGATACAGTTTGATAAATGCACCTAGAAAAGTGTATCCTCTCAGTCACCAACAGCAGTGCAGATTTTCCCCCAAAACAGAAGTATGATGCCTTGTGCTATGAAGACAGACTTGTTTGCTGGAAAGCTAGCAACAGAGAACTGCAAGAGGATTTATTTCAGTACTGTAGCCTGCTGAATCACATTAGACAACAGTCACTTATTTGTTCTAAGTTATGAGCAAAGTAGTTTTTTGCTCCAGCAAGGCCTAATTTGAAAGTAAAAGACTCATTTGGCACTGTGCAGGAAGTAAAATATATCTTTCACATCTCCTTGAAAGTGAAACACTTAGTATTGCATCACCCTGGTATCCAAACAATGCATTTGCTTAACTCTCTTCTCCCCACATCACGAATTATTAACTTCCAACTTCTGAATTAGAGAAAAAAAACTACAGAAATATCCCTGTCCCTAACAGCACTTTTTTATGGAAGACTGTTGAACTTCCTTTATGCAACACAAAGAATATGAAAAAGATTAGGTTGCACCCTCTTCTCAAGGTCTCAGGTCCTTTCAAAGTCCTGATTAAGTAAACCTCTGCCCTGAAAACAAGATTTCTATTCTCTATAGGTACCCTAGAAAATGTTAACATTTAAAAAAAAATACTGGAGTATTACTATATACACCTCATTTAGAGAAGATCACAGATTTTACTACCAAAAAAAAAAAAAAACCCCAAAAAAAAAAAAAAACCCCAAAAAAAAAAAAAAACCCCAAAAAAAAAAAAAAACCCCAAAAAAAAAAAAAAACCCCAAAAAAAAAAAAAAACACCAACAAAACCCACAAACAAACAAAAAACCCCAAACAAATACGTACATAACTCTTTTAAAATAAAAAATGGAAAGAGATTTAAAAAAAAACCAAAAAGTGAAATATCTCTGAAGTTCGTAACTTGGGACTTTGGAAACTCTGCATTAAGAAGTCTTACTTCCACATTTCACACAAGGAAATACTATTTGTTATTCTCATAAGAGTATTTCTAAAAATAGTAATTAAAATTACCATGGGAAGCTCAGTAATCATGACAACAGAGGTCTCAGAGAGAAATCTTCAGGAAAAAGCTATAACCAGAGACACAACAAATTTTTAACAAATAGCATTTTTACTTTCAATAATGTTACTGAGTATAGAAGAAAGTACACCCTTTCAAAATAGACTAAAATGTTTAAGACAAAAGGAAAATGAAAGTCAGGACACTAAGCTAAAAGCACACAGGGAAAAAAAGGTGTTTGCTCTGGGGTTCCTAATAGTTCAGCAAAAAAACCCAAAAAGAATTGTTAGGAGAGCTGTTTTTAGAGGGAAGATTACTAAATTTGAGACGTGGAAAGCTAGGTCTTGTGTGCTAATACTCCCTCACTTAAGATTATTTTTCCACCCTGCTGTATTAAATTAGCACTTGTATTGCAGTGACTTTAGAAAAAAACCTCAAAGAACTGAAAACCTCAAAGATCAAAGACTATCATTTCCCAAGTTTACATGCTACTTCCAAAAATGCATACCTAGCAAATTTCAAGAGCCTGGTGACAAAATATTTGCACAAAGCCATATTTAATTAAACAGCCAAAGACTGTAATCACCTAATTATAGCACTAACCTTAGTCTTACACTGATTCATTGGAAAGGGTCTCAGGCAGCAGCCAATAGGGAGTTACTGGCTGTGTCCTGAGAAATGTGAACACTTACTCCATTATTTGTTTCTCTTAGCAAATTAATTTGTAGAGATCAATCATTGCACAAAGTACTTGCTAGCTAGCAAAACCACATGCTCCTAAACAGTCACAGCTGCACTTACATTTAAAAGAAAATTCATGTATTTAAAGATTTCAGCTGGCTCTTAGAGACATATGAATCTCATTTGTTTCGGTTCACTTTAAGTTCAGTGATCTCTGCTTTATTCATTTTCTCACAAGTCTGTTTTGAATTTCAGATATGAACAGCTCAAATGGACTCCATCCTGTGTGACTTCATCCTATTCTGCCTTGAATTAGTCCTCTAGCCTTCATATACGAGGTCTGATTATAGATACATTTTGTATCCATATGACTCTTGGGCTGTTTCTCCTCTGCTCTTATATGGCTCTGTGAATTCCACGAAAACCACGATCAATCTAAACTGCATGTTTTGGGCTATTTTACTAAAAATTGTCTAAGTTCTCTTTGCCTTGCCTTTACAATTTCTGCCACAAAAGCTCTGATTCGCATGAGTGGATGTTAAACACCCAGCATCTACACTGTATTCTCGTTGAGGTTTTTTAGTTCAGATTAGATTTATTCAGATAACCTGAAGCCTGAACCAAACTTTGATTATATGATGAGTCTTACAGCCAGGCCTCTCAGTGGCAGAGGTCACAGCAAATGTTTTGCACAGCTACTGAATTTCACACAAGGCAAGTAGCGACTTCATTATTTAGCAGTGAGGCAGCTCACAAAAGCAGGTTCTATATAAAATCAGTCAACAAACTATCTTGTCCTCACAAAATACTTTTGAGGAATGTATATCGGTTACACTGCAGCATCAACGAAAGCCTGTCAGAATTCTTGTTTATTTGGTGGGGCAGGGCAGGGGGGGGAGCCAGCGGGCAGAGGTGGNGGGTTAGCATATGTAGCACATTAAATTGAAATTGCAACATTGCTATTAAAGTAGTTTCTCTGATGTTTCCCAAATGATACTTCTTTAGTTTTAATTTAATGATGAAATGTCACCTTTCAGATTCCCACTATTTCTTAGTACAGATAATATCCCTTTTCATACTTCATCTCAGAAGTCGAGTATGAACCATACTGCTGGTGGGCTTTTTTTTTCCCCAATATTTTGATATTTACTTCTCAAAGTAGAGTCACTTTAACACAGGCTTGCGTAAGGTTGGTTGAACAAAATTATCTAAACTGCTCACAGAAGAAAAATTGTATTCAGAGG
>VXBX01004434.1:41829-54157 GCA_013400415.1 Scytalopus superciliaris
TACCAGCACCATGAAACACAGTACTTATGGCTCTGGATTGTTTTTAAACCTGCAGCACAGCTGTTGTAGGAAACCTGACTAAGAATTCACCAGCCAGTTGTCAGCAGAAGTCAACCATTTTTTCAAGGTACCTGATACCCTGAGAAAATGAAAGTAATGAAAGTAAACTAAATGGGCACTTCTGATAGGCTTTTTATGACTCCAAGTCAGAGGACTTCTCCATCTCCCTCTCCATACAAGGCTCTCAACAGAAGAAAAATTCAAATTCAAATGGTAATTCAGAACTTGAATTTCCCTGACTGTAACCAAGGCCTTTCAAATTGAAGCAGAAAGGCTTGGATTACTGTGTTGGGTGCAATTGTAATTATGTACGGTCTCTCCCATGCTGCTAAACCTACAACTGAGGAGCACAACTGGGGGAACAAAGATTCTTCATCCCTTACTGGCAAGCAGACAAACTGCTATAAGGTAGCCTGAGTGAAGAGGGATTTTGACACTGTCAGTCAAAAGAATAATGTGTATTAGAGGAAGAGCTGACCTTACTGAGCAAACACATCCATCCTGAAATGGCAGTGTAGTTTAATTGAGCCTACAGAAAACAAACCTGGAAAATAGGAGACATCTGAGACAATGATGCAGTTTGGGGTATAGAGTTATTCTGTGGAAAAGGCAGAAGTGCACTGTTTGATAGCTGGGGTTTTCTAAATGGATCTTAGGCACATGCCCTAAATTATCATGTAGGTTTTCTTCCTTAAAGCCAATAGAACTTGTTATTTCCTAGAATACACATAAAACAAGATATACAGAGACATATATTCTAACATCAATAAAGCATAAATTTATTGGACAGAGAATAACACTAAACCTATGGAGGGAGGAATTTGTGTTTAAAGACTCCTAGTAGAAGTCCCAAATTTTAAATTTGTGCAATTATAATGGGAATTGTCTTTTAAATATTCAAAGTGATTTAGGAAACCAGAAAGTCTACACAAGGTATAATGTAGACCTACAAGAATCACAGTTTAAAAATACTATCTCTTTATAAAAGAAGATATCTACATTACCTTTTTTAGCATAAAACTGGGGGGTTTTGTTTGAGTGTGAGTATTCTCATTTCTGACAGCTGCTGACAACAATCATCATCTTTTCTTTTCTCTACTCCCCACATTTGTGCATTTTGTTTTTTTCCAAATACTATTAGCTGCTATAAATGTGACTATGGGTTGGAGAAAGAAAAAGCATTAAAAAGGATGAAGAAGTCATATAGTTTTTTGTGAACACAGTTTGCAAATATTCTCTGGGAAATCTGGCCCTAATTTGTTACTAAAAATACAGGGTTTATTCTGTATGTGAAGACATTCCACCAGCTTGCAATCATCAAAATCAGCTTTCATCTTTTCATGTTCATGATGGAAGTTCTGACAAAAGAGTAAGACATTGTTTGCCCTCCCACTGATATCCAAAGTTGTTTGGTTTACTTCTGAGGGCACTGGAGTTAAGCATGTAGCTCCAGGCTACAGAGTTAAAGTATATTGTTTTATCCTTGACAATGGACTGCATGGGAGAACCATTGAATAAAGAATACAACTTCCTAGTGACCAGAAGGCAGTTAATGCTTTCCAGTCAATTAAACATAGCACACTTATTACTCTGTTATGCAGGTAAAGAAATATTCAGTAATTATTTCCTTGCTATAAAAGGAAAACATGAACTAACTTTTATACTATGCTCACATACAAACAGACACCATTTTGTTCCTTATGGAAGCTACAGAATGCTAAGTCATCTTTCTCACATTTGTTTTCAGTTTTCTCGGAACAATGTGCAGACTACTAGCATTGCAAACACATGTTTTTAATACAGCAAGTAGCCTGGAAAACATCAGTTAGCAGCAAAGAAAAAATCCCTGAGAAGCTGAGTTGAATTCCTATAAATATGCTAAGCAAATAAAGTTATTGCAAAATGTACAGGTGTTTTTCTTGCCTGCTTCATCAAAATAACTTTTTCTAACACTAAATTTTGGTATGAGCCAAAACCAGATATTTGAGTTTTACACCCTTGGGTAGAGGGAGCGGAAAGAAAAAAGGAGTCTGAAACGAGAGTAGGAAATAGATGCGTGTTTGCAAAATTTATTGTGAGAAGGATGCGAACAAGACTGGAATCAGAAATATCTTGGAAATGAAAAAGTTGGATTTATCTAACACACAAACTCAGAAAGTTGGGTTTTAGATGCTACTATAGTAAATATACTCAAAGTGAACCATATAAGCCACTAATTTGACCTGAATCATACACTTGAGCAACAGAATTCCTCTTGCAGAGAATTCCTGTTCACATAAAAATGCTGGAAATTAACATTTCTGGTTTTTGTCTAATGGAAGTATGTTTTAACAGGACTCTGAAAACATGTGAAGGATCCTGAGATCATCTGAATATAATAGTTTGAGGTGTTGTTTCTCCACGAACTGTGAGACAAACATAGGGTAAGTTATATAAGTTATATACTTGGTGATTTCTGCAAATATCAACTGTATGAATTATCTGTTGAGATATTTTGCTGTGAGCTGCACATTACCACTATGCCTGTTTACACAGCACTGTTTGCTTAGATTGATGTCACCACAGTTTTAACCTAGGAAAGTTAATAGCCCAAAGTAACACTAACTGTTCTCTGCAGCTAAACACAGAAAAGGTGTACTACCAGCCTTTGCTCTCCTCCTCATCAATGTGCGTCACAGCAAGTTGTGAAGAAATCATCTGCTGGAACAAGTGCTCACCCTGACTGCTTATTTAGTACTGGGTTTTTAGGCTAAAATTGACAGCAAGTTTGTAAATTGTGGCCATACCAGAAGTCAGAATGAATTCTTAGATCTAGAGAATGAATTGTCAGTATATTTCATGCTAATAAAACTATAACATGTTTAGTTAAAAAAAAAAAAAAAAAAAAGAAAAAAACCTACACACACACACACACACACAAACAAACCACAAACAAACAAACAATTTGTCAGAAACCATTAGTCAAGTTTCACAAAATGGGCAAGTGCCGATGAGCTCATCTATTATCAAAACAGAAATTTCAACTATAACAACTTACTTATTTGCTTATTAAGGAACATCTCTCAGATTTGGTTCAGTATCAAAACCAGGACACAAAGCAACCACTATTTTAAAAATACAATGACA
Organism: Scytalopus superciliaris; assembly: GCA_013400415.1. Taxonomy (NCBI): domain Eukaryota; kingdom Metazoa; phylum Chordata; class Aves; order Passeriformes; family Rhinocryptidae; genus Scytalopus; species Scytalopus superciliaris. Next base: position 45,016 of record VXBX01004434.1, read on the forward strand.
GAGCAATACTGGTATCAGAAGATCCAGAAGACTGAAGATGAAGGAGTGAAGGAAATTAGAACCTAGAGGAGCACACTCCAAAAACTACACATAATAAAAATGCACTTAATACATGATGGGAGGTCCAGAGGCACCTTTGCCTTTAGGATTTGACTTTTTGGGCTTTCCATTTTAAATAACATAAACCAAAAAGATGTCATCCATCATTTCCCAAACTGCAGTTCTTATAATCACTTTACCTACTTCTCTGGCAATCTATTTGCATCAAGTAGATCTAAAGGACAGCATTGGAGTTGCCCTCCTGTTGTGCAAAGTAACAGCAGTAGAAAATTCATAGAGGGAAAACGTGATCCAGCATGCACTCCATTCAGGAACAAAATGTTTTTGAGACAATTATTCAATAGTCATGCCACATTGAAGACAAAACAGCACAGGAATACTGGAGATAATCCAGTACATCTTTGGGAGGGAGCAAGCAAGGGAGGGAGGAAGAGACGCAGGCAGGAAAGTAGGCAGGAAGGGAGGACTGCTTCTGGTGAAGACTCTCTGAAGAGCATACCTTGAGAGATCACAAGTAACGACTTCAGTAAAACACTCAAGAACCTAAAGGTAGTATCAGAAAAAAGTTTCACATGACTGCCGCCATCTGCTACAAAACAAGGAAAATCACACAGGTGTTGTTGATACTCTGGAAATTATGATTTGAATGTGCAGCTATATGGCCACATATAGCTTACCATGAGGCCATACATATATTAATTTATTCACCAAAACAGTATCACAAGTTCACAAAAAGGTTTCAGACACAGCTGTGTCAACTCAGAACAGTAAGATCGCTGTAGAGAAGCTTTACAGAAGAGACATGGGGTATCTGGCCTAATGCAACAGAGCACAGCTACATTACTTTCCAAAATGGAAACAATGTATGAAATCAGCTTCAAAATCTGATATTCTAGAAGCAACAAAAGACTGTCAGTTTTTTGAGAGATGGTTATTCTGACCAAGAGCACCAAAAAAAGGGATTGCGTTCAGAGTCATCAAGGAGAAATGCTCACCATCAACTCCTAGAAAGAAAATAGAGCAAGTATATCAATGGGACATAAAAGGCAGAAGGGGAGAAAAACCTAATGTTGATCTTTTCTCAAGGAAAGATTTTTGCAAAAGCAACTGAAGTGAAAATATTTCTGTTGTTCAAAAGCAAGTAAAATTGTTTGACTCACACTGAACTCAATGGTATATATTCATCAGTTAAGTGGGCTAGGTGATAATGCTGAAGTAAGAGTTGTGTTTATGTTGGGGTATTTTTAATCATCACAATTCCATGACTCTGGAAATTACTGATCTATTTTTTTTAGCTAAGTAAATATCATTAATATTCATTTATTAATAAATTCATTTTTGCTCATATGATAATTATCTATATATAGTTACAGACACAAAATTCCTCAAGATCTATAGTTGAAGGAAAGCAGTAAGAACTTGTATGGGTACTCTTTTTGTCCATATTCATATATCATGTATATCAACTCCTCCATGATATACTACACTGATTAGCATCTTTCTTAGCTGGTCTATTTGGTAACCCTTTGCATATGAGAATAAAGAAACTCAGCATTCAGTATGGATTATGAATTATGATCCAGGCTTACATTTAAATAACTAAATCATGTTACAGGTATGCATTCAATATTTTATACACATAGATATTATATTGACTTTGGAAGAGGATAGCTTTTGCCTTATGAAGCAGACAGAACAGAAGTATAGGAAACTTGAGATTTCTTCCTGATTTGGCAACTGACACACAACCATGGAGACTTAACCAAATTGCTCTGCGCAATTATCAATAAAAGGGAGAAATGATGTATAAAAAATATTTGTAAAATATTTCAAGAATGACAGATAGTATGTGTTGCAGAACATACAACTGTACATTTGATATTTCATTATTAATCCCTGAAATTCAGTAAGAAGAGTCATAAGATACACTCTGCTAACATGAATGGTTGTTTCAGACTTCCAACTCCAAAACTGATGGATTTATTTCTTATCTTCTGAAAAATTATAGAATTATAGAATATCCTGAGTTTCAGGGGACCCACAAGGGCTCTCAGATTCTTACTCCCGGCCTGGCACATGACAGCCACAAGAATCACACCATGTGCCTGAGAGAGTTATCCAAAATCTTCTTGAACTCACCACCACTTTCCTGGAGAGCCTATTACTCTCTGGGTGAACAATCGTTTCCTAATATTCAACCTAAACCTTCCCTGACACAACTTCAGGCAATTCCCTCAAGTCCTGTCACCGGTCATTAGAGAGAAGAGATCTGTACCTTCCCCTCCCCTGCACCTCATAAGGAAATTGTAGACTGCAGTTAACTCGCTTTTCCTGGTCAACTCGGTGAGTTACCTTTGTCATAAAAGGAGAAGTTGTTTAACAAGTAGGACTTTTCCCTTGTGAAGCCATGCTGGCTGTGACTAATAATTGTGCTGTTCTTCAGGTGTTTTTCAATAACTACCAGAATAATCTTCTCCATAATTTTTTCAGTCACTAAGTGAGACTGACAGGCCTGTAATGTCCAGCGTTATCCTACCTGCTCTTCTGGGAAACTGGGAAAATGTTAGCCAGCTTCCAGTCAACATGGACCTCTTCAAATTCCCAAGACCACTCAAAAATCATTGAGAGAGGTCTCATGATGACAGCTTTTTGATTCTTCTTGGATGAATCACATGAGGCCCCACAGACTTATAGGGATAAAACTGGAGCAGTAGATCCCACACGATTTCAGGGTTGACTGGGAGTTTGTCATTCTCACAGCCATGGTCCTTGAGCTCAGAGTACTGGGACTCCCTTAGCCCATCATTGGTGTTGAAGATTGAAGCAAATAAAGCTTTAAACTTCTCTGCCTTGTCTCTGTCCCTGTTTGTGAGGTAACCATTCTCATCCTCTAATGGGCCAATGTTATTTCTGATTGCCTTTGGGTATTAACATACTTTAGAACATTCTTTTATTGTGCCCACATTTCTGCCAACTTCAACTCCAACTGAGCTTTGGCCATACAAATTATCTCCCTACAGTGGCAACCACCATCGTTCCTGTGTCACCTGACCTTGCTTCCACTGGCAATACACCTTCCTTTTTTTGCTTTATCTCCAACAGAAGATCCCTGCTCAGCCAAGACGTCTTTTTGCCTCACCTGCTTGACTTCTCAGAGTTTGGAATTTCCTGCTCCTGTGCCCTTAGGAGGTGGTAGTTAAAAAAAATGACCAGCACTGATGGACCCTAGTACCTTCAAAATCATTTTCCCAGGTTATCTTTCTCACTAGTTCCCTGAACAGCCTGAAGACTGATCTCCTCATGTCCAGGGTTGAAGTTTTGTTGGCCCTTTTCCTCTTGTCACCAGAGATTTTAAATTTCATTGCTTCATGGTTGCTGTGGTCATGGCAGCCACCAATCATCACTTCATCCATGAGACCCTCACTGTTAACAAGNGTTATTTCTGATTGCCTTTGGGTATTAACATACTTTAGAACATTCTTTTATTGTGCCCACATTTCTGCCAACTTCAACTCCAACTGAGCTTTGGCCATACAAATTATCTCCCTACAGTGGCAACCACCATCGTTCCTGTGTCACCTGACCTTGCTTCCACTGGCAATACACCTTCCTTTTTTTGCTTTATCTCCAACAGAAGATCCCTGCTCAGCCAAGACGTCTTTTTGCCTCACCTGCTTGACTTCTCAGAGTTTGGAATTTCCTGCTCCTGTGCCCTTAGGAGGTGGTAGTTAAAAAAAATGACCAGCACTGATGGACCCTAGTACCTTCAAAATCATTTTCCCAGGTTATCTTTCTCACTAGTTCCCTGAACAGCCTGAAGACTGATCTCCTCATGTCCAGGGTTGAAGTTTTGTTGGCCCTTTTCCTCTTGTCACCAGAGATTTTAAATTTCATTGCTTCATGGTTGCTGTGGTCATGGCAGCCACCAATCATCACTTCATCCATGAGACCCTCACTGTTAACAAGGAACAAGTCAACAAGGACACTTTTCCTAGTCAGCTCTCTTAGTATCTGTACCTTAAGGTTATCATCAAGATATTTTAGGACTTTTCTGGACCTGTTTGTGCCAGCTGTGTGATGCTCCCTGTTAACATCTGGCAAGTTGAAGTCCCTCATAAGGACAAGCATAGCTGGTGTAGAGATATCCCTTAGTTCCTTAAGCAAAATTCATCCTGTCTGGGTGGCCCATAGTAGACCCTCAGGATGACATCTGCTTTGTTTGCCCCTTAATCCTTAGGCTTCTCAACTGTGCCACTGCCAACTGTGAGCTCCATACATTCCAGCCCCTCCATTTCATGCGGTGTCACCTCCTGCACCTCACCTGCCCTCCCTCTCCCTCCTGAAGAGCCTGCAGCCATCCAAGAGGCCGCTCCAGTTACAGGAATCATCCCACCAGGTTTCTTTTATGCCAATGATGTCAAAACTCTTGGACTGGGCCAAAGATTTGAGCTCCTCTTGCTGGTTCCTCATGCTGTGTGTGTTGGTGTAGAAACATTTCAGGTGTGGCTCATTGTAGTCAACACCTTGTTAAACAGATTGGGAGATCCCTCTAGAGTTCAACTCCTTAAGTTTTGGAGTCCCATCCCATTGTTTATCTCTGGCAAGCCTGTTCTGGAATCTGATTCTAGTAAACACTTTTAGTTATAGTTGTTAGTCTTAACTTACTAGAAAACACAACAGAAATTGCATTAAAAAGTATGCTAATTTTATTAATGTTCAGAAAAACAATTTTTTCCATGGAGGTAAAACCAACTACATTAAGGAAACACTGTAAAGAGCATTTCTCTATTCTGTGCCATAATACTATCAGGAACTTTAACTTTAAATCACCAGTTTGACACCAGAACATAAATGAACATAGCTATACTGCCAGCAAATAAGCCACTCTTATTTACACCATTAAGGAATACACATTCCCAGCCCTGGCTTATACAACTGCACTGAACAAAATTCCAGAGAAAAAAATTTTCTTGTTTTGAAATGCCGAGATGGTTTATGGAGAACTCAGTCAGGTTATCCCTTTGGACAAGGGGAAAAAAGGGATTTAACCGTTTATATAGGTCAAATTCATTGTCCTGGCTGAAAATGAAGTCCTGTTTTATTTTCATACAGCACAAGTAATTATTTCTAGGAAAGTTTTTTTGACTTTCCAGGAGCACAGTGTGAGGCTTTACATAATTTAAGAAAAATACAACCTGTAAGTCTGTAGAATCTCACTTGGTAAGTAATCCCATGCAACATATTTTCTATCAGACTGCTTTATTATTGGTATTAGTCTACAGTTCATGATTATTTACCAGCCTGTCTTTTTCCAATATAAGATATCTCACTAAAACTAAGGGAGAAAAAAAAATCAATTAGTTATCACTTTCCCGATATAGTACATACAAGACTCAGTCAGTGATGGATGTTGTTTTATTCCCAAATATAACAAATTTCTGAATTGATTATTTAAAAACTAATGTATTTCTTTTTCCTAAAACTCATTTGAATTACTTCATAATTCACACTGTTTTTCGCTTTCTAATGAAAAGTTATTTTTTATATAGCCACGTACACAATGCAAACACACCACAGTGTTGTAGCATAACATTGCAAACAAAATGCTAATTGTAATTATTTCCCCAAATGCGCAGCTTTAAATAAGTTACCATGCATTACGTTTCCATACTTTATCTTTCTCCTTCATCCTTATTACTAATTTCTACATGGTAAAGTTGACTCCAGTTAAAATGTTTAACAATTCCATTTTGCTGCCAGCACATAAATGCAGTACTCCCATCAAATATTAATAGCTGAATATGTTTTATCAATATAAACACACAAAAACATTACTTAGGCACCATGACATATTGTTATTCCATTTCCTATACCAAATCAAATTTACAAGTCATTTGTACATGAACTATGTGTACTAGCGCACTAACTCTACTCTGTGTACTAATTTAGTTCAGAGATGAATGAAACCACACAGTAGAAAATCAAGTAGATTTTAGTGTCTCCTTGCAGAAGACATAGAATGAAGAAACAATACTCATGTTATTCTCCCATTTCATTTGCCAATAATCAGGCTTTTATTAAAATTACATCACTCACCCTTCTTTCTTTATGTCAATCCTAATATTAAATAATAGTCTTACTAATATATTATTAAACATTAATCAGGCACTGCAAACAGTAATAACAATTAATTGGGTATTTTTCCATCTGGGCACAATTTTACGTAAACATGTTTGAAATTGGTAGGTGGATGAAAGCGTAAATAAAGATGAAAGCATCTTCTGTTCACAAGGAGAAGTATGCTGCTGAATGGAAAGAAATTCAAATTGATGGGGTCATCATCTTTCAAGAACATTAAAACACATAAGTATCTTGAGTGGTTTAAATGGGTTCAGATTCAGAGGTAGTTTGTGTTGCATTATTATGTTTATTGTGATAAAACTGCTTCTTTTTCCAACTTAACCATCTGGTCTTGAGCAGTAATTGCTCTTGTACACTGTTGGTATAGAGCTGCACATAAATTCAGTTTTGATAATGCTGTAGGTTGAAACATACAGAAGTAGTAGCCTACAGTGCTGAACACTGAGATGCCTAACTCCTAAACACCCTGATCTTAGATATGGAAAACCCCATCTCTCCTATTCATCATCATCAAGAGGTCTGGTAGTCACTTAAGTTGGGACCCATGAAAAACAACATCCCCATCAGGATCCGGGCTGAGATAACCACAGTGAAAGGGTAAGGGATGGGGAAGCTGCATCTGAAATGTACACCTCATGGTTCTTTAGTACTTTTCTCAGGCATTCAGGAATCACCTTTATCTGTCAGATTCACAGCAGTAGACATTCTTGCTGTGCCATGGTTTAATGCCTGATAACAACCAAGCACCACGAAGTCACTCCATCCATTCACCCCATCGGGACTGGGGAGAGAATCAAAAGAGTAACAGTGAGAAAAGTTAAGCAAAGCAAAACAAGGAGTTAATTCACTGCTTCCCATGGGCAGGCAGATGTTCTGCCATATTCAGGAAAGGAAGGCCCCATCACACATGACAGTGACTCAGGAAAGCAAACACCATCACTCCAAACATCCCCCTTTCCCCCTTTTCTTTCTTTTTTTCTTTCTTTCCTTCTTTCCTTCTTTTGCTTTCTTTCCTTCTTTCTTTCCTTCTTTCTCTCCACAGATTTGTATGCTAAGTATGAACAATATGGTATGGAATATCCCTTTTATCAGCTGGGATCAGATGTCCTAGCTATGTCTCCTCCTAGCTACTTGCGCATCTCCATCTTGCCTGCTGCTGGGTTGGGATGAGGAGAGGAAAAGGCCTTGGCTCTGTGTAAGGCCTACTCAGCCATAATGAAAACAGCTCTATATAATCAACAGTGTTTGCAGCAAAAGTCTAAAACACAGCCCCATACTAGCTACTGTGAATAAAATTAACTCTACTCAGCCAAACTTGATCTTACCCTTATTCCATACCATGTGTTATGATCAGTTCCCACACTATTCAGTACACCATTATTAACCATGACTCCCTTCCCATTCTCTAATATAATATAAGATATTGTTCCCTTAGCCTATGGGCCACTCCTGCAAAATGTTCCTAAAGGATCCACAAAAGTTCAAAAAATGTCCTTTTAGTTCATTTAATCGACGACTTTGAGCTCCACCTGTTATGGTGGTCTCTCAGGACGGGAGAGCTGGTATGTTGCTTGGAGTTTCTGAACACCCAAGCCACTTCAGGTCACTGCTGTAGTTGCACTGCTTTGTCGTAAGGCTTCTCCTCCATTGACTTGAGCTGTTTTCTGTTACAGCAATTCCTATAATGTACAATTCAAATAATCACAACAAATTAAAAGTATTTCCATTAGAATCTTCACCTCTGGTCTCTTTGGGCCAGGTTATAGGGTTTAACATTGCAATGAACTTTTCCCCTTGCTCCTAGTCTGGCTGCAGCAAGGGATTTCTGCTGTAATAGTTTACTTAACATGCAACTCAAATCCAAGGTCACAACAATTTAAAGACATTTCCATCACAATCTCCCCCATTAGCCTCAGTGAGCTGTAGGGGACAGCCTGTCTCACCATGGTCTTCACCACAGGCTGGAGGGAAATCTCTGCACTCATGCCTGGACCACCTCCTCCCCCTCTTTCTTCTGCCAGATGACTCCTCACACTCTTCCCCTGCTCCAGCATAGGTTCCCTCCCACAGGGGACAGTTCTCCATGAACTTCTCCAACACAGGTCCTTCCCATGGGCTGCAGTTCTTCATTAATTGCTTCAATGTGGCTTCCTTTTCATATCACTGATGCAGCTAAGAAGTCATCACTAGTAGCAAGAAAGTTACTTCCATGTATTGCATGCAATAAGTATATGCATTAATTTCAGAAACTAAATCCGACAAACTCCAGAAAAGAAGAACTACAAACATGGTTAGAATTCAAAACTAAAAGCCTGAGGTGAAACAGTTTGTTCTCAATTTTCTTCACATTCCTCTCAATCCTTCAGCAATACCTTTCTGCTCTTTCAGGGAACACAGATAACAGTCTCTTACTTTCCAGATAAATCATTTCAGGTACAAAGAAGAATGAAATCTGCTCACTTAGCTCTTTTAAAAGATCCTTGAAACAAGAAAAGACATTTGTCCTTGTTTAACTGAAGAGAGGAGGAGGAGGCATAAAGAAGAGAACAAGGCAGAGGAGGTGGCCTCATGAAAATCTTTCTGTAAAGCATATCAGTACCAGTGACACCATGAAATATGACATGGTTCCATGCATGTTGTGCATGCTAACTTCATTGCAGGAGAAAGTTTAACCTGTTACTGTATGTTTTGACTGTGACATTCATAGGGAATAAATCATTTCAATTTAGTCTGTCCAGTTGCTTTGCTATTAAACTGACAAGGAAGCAACAATGAGCATCACTAGAGAAATAACAGTAATATACATCTGTCACATCATAATATGTAAGGATCAAAAATTATCCAGGGGTTTCACAGCTGTAATCTCAGAAAACCAAATTCTGTTTAGATTATAGTATCTATGTATATCTCTTTAGCTTGTTTTTTTCCAATTTGCAGTCTG
>VXBX01004434.1:59684-74957 GCA_013400415.1 Scytalopus superciliaris
TAGTGATCTTTTGGAGAATGACTATCATAACAATAGTTAAATATATATATATATATATACAAGCACACAAATCTTGACAAGATGACAGATAACATTTTACTGCAGTTAAGGCCCAAATATAAACATTGTCCTGCACTACTTGGAAGAATTACAAGTAGTAATGGCAAAGAGAAACTTATTTCCTCAAAATTAATAATTCGGTTTCATGAACAATTACACTTTGAATAATTTGGGGTCTGATTTTTTTCTTTGAGCATTAAGTGTGGGAAGAACAATGTGATACAGTTACTTTTACAAGTCTATTTGTTGGAAAGCTTTCATATTGAAAGTATCTTTCCCATTGGAGTTTTACATCATGTCAAATTCATAGCTGGAGTATATTATACTCTATAACCTCAAATGAGATTAGAAAAATGTAAGGAGATTAAATCTATAAAGAAAATACAATTTCATTTTGGTAGACTTTTCTCCCTTACCTCTCTATCCCTTCTCTCTCTTGTTTTCCATACATAATTCTCGTTTTGGTTATCATGCATGGACACATCAAGTTCAAGACAGAATACTGGCATTTCTCAAAAAGTTTTATTATTACAAATATTAAGTTAGAACAGCTGTGTTGACTTGGAATTCCTCTTTAGCCAGCAAAACTGACAGAATCCTACAATGCACTATTCCTTCTTTAACAGTTTAAAAAGAACATATTTCTCCAATCAAACACATACTTTTTTAATTGTTGACATTTTTATTGATTGGAAAAAATCTACAGGCACAAAACCCACACTCATATATCCATATTTCATCTTAGTTTCCATTTCTGGATTTTGTTTTTGAGAAGTTCTGATGTACTTTGAACAATAGACCTGTGATGTGGGCAAGTCCTTTTGGGCTTGGGTGACATTTGCTTTTCCCTTTGAGCTAAGAAAAGAGGAATAAATTCTGAAAAGAAATAATTCCTATAAGGAAACATATGTTTCAGATTATACAAAGGAAGGTTTAATTTATTTATTTTAAGAGGCCCCTAAAAATTGGAGCTCTGTCTGCAGCAAGCAAATCTCCTTATCAATTCCTGACTTTGTCGAGATCTTGTAGAATGAGGAGACATTTGACAGAAGACTTCATAGGGTGCAGTAGAAGCAGCAGAAATTACAGGCACTCCATTGAAGAGGGAAGATATGCCTTGTCCTTTCAAGAAGGATCAAACACCACCTGTATGAGGAATGAAAACTAAAAATATGTAAGAAAAAAAAAGGAAATCATGTAAATAGATCAAATAGTATTGTGTCAACTGTCTATCTATTATCCTTCCAGTACTACAAGAAAATTGCAAACCAGGAGCGTTCTTCTGGAGTTTGCATAAAAGATACACTCTGCTTCTCTATGAGACTGTCTTTATCCATTTTGCACAATGCAATTAATACATCCATGAGAACACATTTACTTGGCCTCATTTTCTCCCATTCTCTGGGCCATCAATTTCCACTTACATTTGCCCTCAGAGAGTGAAAAAAATTTGCTTTTATCTAGAGCTGGCTGCATTCTCTTCCTCAGCATTTCATTCCAAATGGCTGCTTAGATCCTTAAATATCCACGTGACAGCTGGCACTGAACAATTAAAGAAAAATTATGGATATTGGTCTGCAAGTTGCATTAAAATTGTTGTATCTTTTCAGTTAATCAATAGTAATAACTTGGCAGAAGATAAGGAATCACACTGATTATGGGTAGTGTCATTCTTTGTTTTATTTGTTAAAATTATTTTATTACATAATTTATATTCTGATATACATATATAATAGAAAAATATATGATATATGTATATACTATATGATGGATGTAAATTATGTTCTAATATATACATTCTTTATTGTAGTTTTTTTTCAGACTTAAACTCTGGCATATCATTTTATCTTTATATATTAAGGGGAGGTTGACAAATGTATTTTTGTTCTCTGAGGGTTTGTGCTGTCAAGAAAAGATTTTTTCCTTGATGCCCGGAGGCTTCAACGAACCGATTCTTAATATTTCCAGCTCAAGAAAAGAACCTTGTCATAAGCTGTGCTACCAGCAGTGCTTTTAAAATTGCTGGTTCTGCATAACAGATTCAGATTTCTTAGCAAGCTCCTGATATTACAGAAAGAACAATTACCAAGCTGGAACACCTTTATCATCTGTTTTCCTGCAAGACAATGAAACATGTCCTGCCAGCCTTGAGAAATATAGACAATGAAAACAAAGTTACATTTTGACAGGCAGGCATCTACTGTTAAAGAGTTGAATTTTTCACGATCTCTGTTTTCACTCGATCTAATTTAAGACAGAGCATTTCTGACCCTTGCTTTTATGTTTTTATGAAAGAAAGGCAACAAGACCAGTAGAATAAGACTGTACAGGTATCTTACTCTCAAGGGACCTCAGGATGGAAGGAAGACATGGCCTCAAGCAAGGTATCCAAACAGCTCTTTGGTGTGGATCTCCTCACACTATGTTGAAGGGAAGTGAAGCCATCTGAGAAAACCCAAAGCCACTTGCCTTCACCACATAATAGTAATGACCTTGCAGCTCCCATATCCCAGGACTACGACTTCCTCACACATACAAAGACAACTTGGCAAGAGAGAAGCACAGCAAACCAGACAGACCCATTTCATTTTGGTTGGAAAAGTTATACAACACCTGGCCTGTAATGCCAGCAGGATGTTGTCATGAACACCAAGCTGCTACATGCTGACAAGAACAAGTCACATGTGGGCACATACCCAGGGCCACAAGCACTGTGTCAGTGGAAATTGACATCTGAAAAAACTGGCAGTTACAAGGCTTGGCTCTACCCCCAATGGGTTGCCTTGAGAAATGAGTTGCTAGGCATAGGCAATGCTTCAAGTTAATGTTTCTTAGAAACATTTTTTGATACACAATCCTTCTCTTGATCTATTCCTAACCAAATAAACCATCAACACACAGTAACCTTCTGGAGGAGTAAAGAAATTAAGCTGACCTAGCACCCTTACCACTATAACCCACTCACTTTATTTTAATTAAGTAAGTAGATTACTAGTTTTGCACCAGAAATAATATTTTCAAGTAAATCAAATCTGCAAGAACATGTTGACTCATCATTGATACATCTTAAGCCAACAATTTTTCAACAACCTGAAATAAAACCAATGGACACGAGTCTATCTTGTAGGATCATACTTATTTTTTATGTAAGCTACTTTATTCAACTCATACAATTAACTTCTGTGTTTCGATCAAGCCAATAACCTTGAACCTGCTTTCCATTGCATCTGCAATGCCTCCTCAAGTCTATTCCTGGTATCTATTTAGATAGATGATACAAAACATTCCTGCTTTTAAACTTCAACTGGAAACTTTCAGAACATTTGTAGGGAAAATGGTGCAACCACGTTTCTTTCCATTTTTATAGCAAGTTTGTTTTAAAGTCTGAACACATCTTCATGGAAAATTGTTTCCAGAGCCCCAGTTCTACATGATTTTGGTTATAACACCTCTGCTGTTCTTGTGTCCACAAGATTGAATGCAATGTTCAGATTTCAAATAGCACACGAGTCAACCACGGGAAAGATGAAGCTGTGTTTAGCAGATAAAAACAAAACAAATGGGAGGCCAGATTAGATTACTGCCTGTCAGCAGACCTTATGAGGCAATTGGCTGGCAGCTTTGGTAATGCTAACTACAAACAGCTTGCAATACCGAACCATTACATATATTCCCTGCCAAGACTGGCTGTCAGCTGTATGACTGGCCTTTTCCTGCCAACATAGTTGACATTCTCTCCTCATTTATTAGTGAGTGCCCTGGACTTGCTGACATGGTAAGTCAACCTACTGAATCAGGATGTCTAGATTATAAATAGCAGGGATGTATACCATTTTCACTGAGTCACAAAATAATATTGATTTTTTTCCAACGTTCAGACTATCATGTTTGTAGGTTAGTGGATATGTATGTACTGGAAAACATTTTTTCTGTGTCTTCCTTTCTAATTGATAAAAATAGCATTATGTGGTTATTTCTTATTTATTGCTAGGCTCAGGCTCACCTTCACAGAAATATAGAAACACATTAAAAATAAAAAATCATATACATTCCATTTCTAGAAAGAATGGTCAGCAGACTAAAAAAGCAATTATCTTCCCATATTTTCTGGAAAGCACATCTAGTTCCAGTACAAGTAACTGTGATAGAGAAGCATCAAATTTTTGCTTGGATACCCATGTGGTATTAATGCAACTATTTAACCATTTCTTTCACTGTCTTTTTCTCATTGTGGCCTGTAAGTGCTTGACTTCAGCAGTCCTTTTTTATCTCAAAAACATACAGACAACAAGAGGTTTTAAGACAAACATTTGTGGAATTATTCATACTAAGGAGTTTTCAGCAATCTGACCCTGAAAAACATGTGGTTTTGACAGTTTTCCTCTTCATGCCATTTTAGGCCTTTTAAGACTTTGCTGTGAGCACCAGACGCAAAGTAATATTCAACCTATCCAAACAACTGTGTGTATGGTTCCACATTCCAGATTATGAGTCAATTCCCATCTGATTGTGCAATGTTCCTGGCAGACTTTGACTAACTCAAAAAAAATTTACTTTCTGAATACAGATTTCTACAAGCCTCCCAGCCAGCATGAACCCAGGCAACTTCTGTTTGTAATTAAAAGCTTCAGCCTCCCCTTCCTCTCACAGAATCCTGTATAAAAAGTTACCATAAGTCAAAGCTAGAAAATGACACCGTGTTTTTTGTCCTTTCATACACAAAATAGACTAAATGTATAAATTTCTCCACTAACATAGACAGGCTAGTATCAAAACACTTGGAATTTAAATTACACTGAAAATAGAAAAGCATTATATGGCCAAATTAGTGGATATGTCAGTTGTCTTTACTTCAGAGCAGTTAGAAAATAGAAAAAAAAATAGTTTTATTTCTCAAGTCTGCAAAAAAAGTAAAATTGAAGTAAATAATTTGATCTAAACAATCCTGACAATAGAACCCACTTAATTTTCTGTTATGTAAAATCACTCAAGATTTTTACTTTATATTTGGAGAAAATGAATCAATAAGGTTTGCTAATATCCATTATTTCTTTTTTAACCATGTAAAACTGGAGAAATTAATTCAATATTTTCAGTGAAGGTATAGACCACTCTTTGTAACATTACTCCACTGGGAATTAAAAACCAAAAAGTTGCTTTTAGTTAACATGCAAGCAAATTTTAAATAATTCTAGTAATTACTTTTATGGACTTTGCTATATATGAATTTGCTATACTTGAAAGATTTACAGAATCGTTCCCCTTGTTCTGCAGAAAGACATACAAACTTTTAGATGAAACTGCTTTTCAATGCCCAGTTGTTTTGGTTTTGGCTGGGGTAGAGTTCACTTTTTTCACAGTGGCTGGTATGGGGCTGTGTTTTGAGTTTCTGTTGAACACAGGGTTTATAATAGAGAGATGTGTTTGTCATTGCAGAGCAATGTTAGTGCTTACACAGAGCCAATGCCTTTTCTCGTTTTCAGACTGCCACACTGGCCAGCAAGCTGGGGGTGTATGGGAGGTGGGGAGGAGAGACAGCAGGTACAACTGACCCCAAATGACCAAAGGGACATTTCATACCATGTGACATCATGCTCTGTATATAAAGTGGGGGGAAGACAGAGAAAGAAGTGGGATAGTTGGAGTGATGACACTGGTCTTCAAAAGTCACCATTACACGTGATGGGGCCCCATTGTCCTGGAGAATCTGAACACCTGCCTGCCCAAGGGAAACAGCGAATTAATTCCTTGTTTTGCTTTGCTTGTGTGGACAACTTTTGCTTTTCCTATTAAACTGTCTTTGTCTCAACCCATGTGTTTTCTCACTTTTACCCTTCCAGTCCTCTCCTGGATCCTGCTGGTAGGGGACTGAGCATGCGGCTGTGTGGGGCTTAGTTGACAGCTGGGGTTAAAGCATGACATCAGTGCATTCTGTAGTTTAACAACTCTGATACATGTATTACAAGTATGATTTGGAGGCCAATGACATATATATGTGAAATCAGAACCCATCAATTGCTCAAAGATTGAATTTTATACACTCAAAAAAAGAGATACTAACAAATAATTGACTTATGTACAGAAATGGTTAAACAAGTGATCTGAAGGTAGGAAACCTATAAGAGAAACATTCCATAGACTGTTTGTTTATGGTTTCTAACAGGTAAGAAGATTTTAGCTGACACTGAGAATATACAGCACAATTCTTGCTCTTTGTGCATGGCAAAATGGCTTCCCTTGACAACTCCCCTTGAAAACAGTGAAAAATAGACAAACAGCTTGTGGATAATTAGTGATAATAAAGGAAGTAAAATTCAGAATATAAGTAATTTATAATCAATTCATTCAACCCCAGTGCTTAGAAATGTATTCAACTACTTTTATTCATTAAAATGAAGGAAGAAGCAGTGTATCCTTCCCTCTCTATATTAAGGAGTCTATTTTATTTGCCATATAGTCAATTTCTTTATCCTTTCAGCTCTTTCTGCCCTCCCATTCCATTACAGATACATTTCAGACTGAATAGCTATTTCATTAAACAAATGTTTTTTTCACAGAATTCTTGTTTTATGTCTGATTAGAGCAGACATAAAATAAGAAAGGTGAAAATAAAGGAAGTCAACATGTACCCTTGCATTGATACTCACCATGAATTTCTATTGCTAACATTTTGGTTTAATATTTTTGTTGGAGGACAGTTCAGTACTGATGAAAGTAAGACATGAGAAGATCTCCCCAGCCTCACTATGCTGGACACAGAGAATTTACTTTCTCTTTGAAATTAATTTTACCACACCATCCAATCTGACTCCCACAAATTTTGAGGACTCTGCTTCTTTGCTGTTCAAGAGCAGGCTGATGATCACACACAACACACATTTCTCATGAATACTCTGCAGACAATATTCTGCTTGGCTGATTGAGCCTGGGAGTGGGGTGTTAGAGAAGAAGAAAAAGCAGTGTCTTCTAGACATTCTAGAGAGGTTTCATGTGCATTAAAAATCTACCTAGAAAACTCATGCTTACGCTATTCAGCTAATAAAATATTCAATTTTTCCACTATAAAATTCTACTAGTTCTGAGAATTGAATTATTCTACTGCTGTTTCACTCAGCCCACATTTCATTCAATTACAATAATTTTTGTGCAGGCAGAAATACAGAAAGTTGACAGCTCAGTAATTTACAGGATGTGGTGGGCAGAGTACCTATTCTAAGTCATGCCAAAAGATGAATTAAAATCCAGAATTAGTCTTTAATTTTGCTTTTGGTTGGTCTAGAAAAGATGCCATTGAAAAAAAAAAAGGTAAGGGAAAAGGAGATTAGTAAATTTATCTTTCAATCTCACTTGAAACTCAGATAAATTTGGGCCAGAACATGAATCATCTTTTAAAAGATCAAATTCACTTGTAAGTCTACAAACCCATCTTGGGTTTGGATATCTCTGCTTGAAAAAACTTCTGGCGGATTGATGTGAGTTAATATTTTTTAAATTAGTAAAAGGCCAGGCAATAAAGTTCCTGGAACATTTTGCCAGCCATAAATTGATGCGTTTTCTCTGTTTTCCAGCAGTTCACAATACCACACTACCTCAATTCAATTAGTCTGGTTAAAAGGCATTTTTCTTGCTATAAATGCTTCACAATTGTGGAAATATCTGTAACTAAAACAAGATTACACATGATTGGTATTTATGGGTCAGTCTTACAGTGTTGGAAATTGAATTTCAAAGACTCAGACTTTCATAGTTTTTAAAGGTCTTTCTGCAGAAAAGGAGAATTGCTGACTGAAGTAATTCTCAACTGACAGCTGTTTAATAGCTCTAAGTCTAAGCCCATTCCCAAAGGGCAGATGTTTACATCTTGAAAATCAGCACCACTACCAAGATCAGGAGTAAACACTTTATACAGAAAGTCAAAACAGAAGACAGTATAAAGGATAATGAATCACTGCGTCAACAAAAGTGTTTCGGAAAGCACAGCACAACCAACTGGTACAAGCCAGTCATAACTGTCTCATATTCACCTTCCTCCAGAATGATTCCTTGACACTTGCTGGTTTTCTTTGTGTTCCCTCTTATAATCTCACCTTCCATCAACATTAAAAGAGACATATACTGGTAATACACAAGCTATAAATAATATAAATTCAATTCTCTGTAATAAAGAACGGTGATCATATTGTAAATTTCTTAGGTATATAAAAATGTCGACTCTATCATTCAGTGGCCAAGAGCAAGAAGAGTGGAACTGTAGTGGCATGTGCCAGATAATATGGTCCAAATTTTGATATTTGGAGAGTGAAAAAGATTCAGATGTCAGACTACATCAAACAGGCAAGATTACTGGGAAGACAGCAGACAGAATCAGTGTATCAATATCAGTATGGGTGCACAGCTAAGCAAAAGACAATGTCTATTTTTTCACTTAAATGTATATCCTTTTGTTTTTAATGTATGGCTACAGGAAGTTTAGGTAAAAAATATATATGTTTCTTGACAATACTTATAAGAGCATAGAATAGGTGTAGGTCTGTGTACTGGAAAACTCACACCTTCAGAGAGTTTTCACCAAAATGGGCCAAGCTACCAGATCTGAGTGAGCTGGAAGTCTTGAAAAGAGAAATCTAAACTACAGATCTGTATATAGGCAAGAAAGTTTTGGAAGCATTCCTGAATCTTTGTGATACTTGGAATTTAGATAAAATTAGCAGCTGAATTCAATTATTTTTCTCCCCTGAATGTTCACTGCATAAGTCAGCTCATCTGTGTGACAGATATTGGTAGCTGGATGCCTTTGTCTCAAAACAGTATACATAGGTAGTGAAAATGTCACACTCTAGAAACTCCCATTTGCAACTCTCAAGATCTCATTTCCAAGAAGGTGAAAACCCACAGCTGTTCCATATTACAAAAGCTTCATATACAAGGTATTCTTAGCCCATTTAAATTTCTGATTATCTAATTAGTCAAGAAAATAATAACTAGAAATCAGATACATATAGAAAGGCAACAGAACAAATTTGAATTACTGATGATGGGTCCAGAGGAGGGCATGAAGATGATTAGAAGGATGTGACATCCCTTCTAAGAGGAAAGGCTGAGAGAGTCCAGGTTGTTAGGGCGGGAAAGGATAAGTCTCCAGGGCAACCTTATAGCATCTTCTAGTACCTCCAGGGGTTTATAAGAAAGATGGGAACAAAATTTTTTGGCAGGGCCTGTAGTGATAGGACAAGGGCTCATAGTGTTTTCAATAAAAAAAAAGCTTAGGTTTCACCTAGAAATAAGGGGGAAGCCATTTATGATGAGTGTGGTGAAACACTGGCACAGGTTGCCTGGAGAGATGGTAGATCATCCGTCCCTGGAAATATTCAAGTTTAAGCTTGGACAGAGCTCTGAGCAACTTATGTAGGGATGGATTTTTAAAATAATATTTCTGTCACTTGTTAATATTAATGGTAAGAAAGGCAGATATATATATATATATACAGCAGAAAAAACGTAACTGCACGTACCTATTTATTTTTGGGCTACTCTTCTGTTTAGATAAAATCAATATACAGCAGCAAGATAAAAATTATGTCTAACTAATGCTGATGCCCAACAATTAAATAATGGGCTTATGAGCAAGATCTTCTTAACTAGTCAGAAAAACAAAGCCAAAATATTTATACCAGTCATCTCATCTTACATTTATTTATTATGAACTGATATTTGTGAAGCTCAGTATTTGTGGGATACTTAACTGGTGCTTAAAAGTTGACAGCTGAATAATATTCTCCTTAATTTGCATTAGAAATGAAATGCCACTGATTTTTGTTTGAGTGGACCGGCTGTGCAGGAAATGATTCATTTTTGCATCAAACAGATCACTGATACAAATTACCACATATTGATGGGTACAGATTTCCAGCACCTTGCATAAATATCCGGCATCTCAAGAGAAACAGAGATGTGGGTAGTCTGAGGCCCTGCACCATGTGGATCATTTATTTTCACATGCAGAAGACTCTAATCCCCAAAAATTATTGCCTATGAGTAAAAGAGACCTAAAAAACATAGGGGGCAAAAATAAAAATACAAAAAAAACGAAGAAACCAAACCAACAAAACAAAAAACAAACAAACAAAAACTCCCAAACAAAACCACACCAAACAAACAAAAATAAAAATAGAAAAATAGAGAAAAAAAAAAAAAAACACACAAAAGCCACAAAACCCCACAGTTAGCAGTTAGGTTCAGTTTGACTTGCTATTAAGGTATTATTTAGATGCATGCATGAATACCTAAGCCACTTTATCACGTGGTTATTTTGACATGCAGTCTTCCTGCATACAAGTACATGATCTCTGAACAAATCAGTTATAAGATACATTACCTTAAGACTTTACTTGATGAAGATGCAAGCAACTGGAGAACCTAAATGCAGACTATTGGCAAGAGGAAAAGCTTGTAAGAACAAGAATGATTGCCAGTTCTATCCACTGATTCTTGCATTGTCTGTTATTGATACTTTGAAGGTTGCATGAGAACATGGTAACTTTTGGCGTCGGTTTTTAATACACTAATTCCATATTTTCCCTAACAACTTTTCACATCTCAGTGCAACAGAATTCCCTTTTTCCGCTACAAATGCACTAGTGAACTGAAACAGTAAGATGAAGTTGAATGCTTCCAACCAGGAGTAAAACAACAGACACCTTAAATATTATCTGCTCTTGGGCTAATAGTGGATATGCTGCAGCTGTTTTGGGGATGAAGAATAGCCAGTTTATTCTGCTTCTCAGAAAGACCCAGGAGATAAAAATTTAATAACTTTCATAATCACTTCCCACCCCTGAATTCACATCTAGCTAGGTTACTCACATTAGCATCTTCCATAAAAGCAAAATAGCTGCAAAAAGCAGAACAGATGGAGCTATTTTCATGCCCTCCACCAAAAGGCTAGATAGAAAGGGGTATAATTTTCACACCATTTTCCTATTATTAAGTATGACAACAACAATGAAGACGAATGTCAATACCTCTAAAAGGATTTGTGCAGGTGAAAAGAATCATGTGACTTCAGTTAATCTCTGAATCTGCCTTAGGGCATATTTCACATTAAGCTCCATGCCCTAATATTCCCTCATATCTTATTTTGAATCCTGCAGAGCATGTACATCACGCACTTTTATCTTCTCCTTTTCTCATTCATATGAACATATGCTTCTTTACATTTTGGCAGTTCTTCAAATGGGATCATTTGAAAAAGACTTACAGTTAATGACTTTAACCTTCCAAAACAAAATACACCACCTCTTCAAAATTTGGAACAGTTTCTTTAACACTGACAACCGTTTCTGTTAGCCAGACCAATCATTCATATAGATAATTATTTTTTAGGTTAAAAATAAATTTAAAAATTGTCCAAAACTGCCACAAATATATCTGGAACATAAAAAGATATTGTCGTTCTTAACAGAAGTTCTTCTATGTCTAGAAAGTATCATAGAGCAGCTTTTGTCTTTACCACCAACATTAATTATTTCCAAACGTTGCCATTAACCACCAGAAAAAGGAAGAACACTGAAAACAGCTCAAACAAATTCTGACTTTTAGACAATAACAAATTGGTTAAGATAAGCACCTCCAAAATACAGGTACAAATGGAATTAGCAAATACATTCAAAAAGATTGATGAATGAACGAAAGGTAAAAAATGTTTTCTATACTACATTCAAAAATGTGTGAATCACACAGCTATTACTTAAGACTACAGTAAGTAAAAGGCGACACCAGTACTTCTATCGCTTCTAACTGCAAAACAAAACAAACAAAAAACACCCAAACAACAAAAAAAACAACAAAAAACCCCAACTAGTTCCAAGTTAAAAACCCTTGGATCTATCTCTTCTGGTACTTTTGTGGAAACTCACCAAACTCTTGTAATGCATATGCTAGTAGAGTGAATAGCTATAGTCATGTTACGCCACAATTTTGTCCCCTATACATGAATGAAACGTTTATATTTTATCTTTCATCCTGTGCCTTATAGCCTTCAGGTCAAACTGGAGCAGGAGAACTGCACTCAGAAATAATACAGGCATGTTCAGAGCTATTTCTCTTTTTACTGACAATGGTTAGGAATCAAGAGCTAGTAGAGTCTTTAGCAGGACAACTGGAGGCAGACCACTTGCTGCAAAGAGCAATATTTTCCTTCTGACTGAGAAAACAAAAAAGAATAAGAAATAGCCATAGACACATTGGCCATTAACTCTGTTTCAATATATATAGTGATAAGGCTATTCTGCAGCATTTGTGATGAGCAAGACTTCTCAGTCTGCTTAAAATACAAAGCAGCATTCAGAAACCAAGAAAATATTGTATCCTTTATCAGAAGTTTGTCCCCTGATTTTTAAAGCTTTGGCCCCAACCCTCTTTTCTTCCACAAATTGCAGTGTATTAGTGGCAAAAATGTAGCACAGATCTCCTCTTTGTCATTTCATGCATGCTTTCAAGTCCGGATATTCCTCTGTGTTTCTGTTCCTGCACGCTAAGCCACATTCCCCTTTATAAAGAAGCCACAAAGCAATGACTTAGCATCCCTCCCACCACTGCTTCTCAAATTGTCTGCTAGTCATCTGATCTCTTCCTCCTCAAGTGTGTTTTTTCAAGAAAATTCTTTAAGGTTCAGAAGTCAAATAAAAGAGCAGAGTCTTTAAGGTCTGAGAGAAAATGAGAGAGAAAAAGAAGGAAATATCATTCAGGATCACTATGATCTCATTTGTAAATCTGTGCAATGATTTTGTCAGTACATGGTCATCTTTCTCAGTGCAAGTTTTCATAGACATTTTTTACCTGCACTTTGGATGACCTACTGAGGTGTAGAATAAACCTTTGCAGAGTACATCTCTCCTCATTTTCCTACATTATTTCTACTAGGAGATATAAAAATGATAAATGCTCAACAGTGCTTTAAATATATTTATTGAAACTGAAGCTGATTCCCAGGCAGCATTTCACAGAGTCACCATTACCTCTGCCCCTGGAAAAACACAGTAACGACTAGGCCTGGAGCAGAGTAGCTATAATGGCAATTTTTTTTAGCAAAGCTTTCCTACAAACCTTCTATTCATTCCTGTTCCTATTACCGAGTACTTACTTTGAATCATCACCTCCAATAATGTAATCTTCTCCTCATTTTTGCCTTCTTTGTTTTGTCTCAACAAAATAAATTCAAAACTGAAGCCTGAAAATCACAGAGAAGAATTATTTCCTTCTTATTAACTGGGACTCAGGTTGCTTCCACTGCTTGGACTGAGGCAGAGAGCACATCCAAAGTCCCCCGGTCCTCAAGATTTGCCTCGATATGGTGTTGTTTATACTCATGTATGGGGCCCCAAAAAGGAAATCACTGTTTCACAGTACTCTGTAATGTTTTTAAGGAGAGAGAGATAAATTTAAACTTCCTCTCACAAATGAGTTATTTGAATCTATGTGTTTTATGTCCAGACCTAGAGTGGGCTGCTGTGCAAAAGAAGAGCTGTTCCCACCATTTTTGTGTAGATAATTAATTCTCCCTCACTGAAGCATTCATATCTTCTCCCTTTCAACATCACTCCTGCCTAAGTCCACGTGTCCATCTGTCTTCTCCCTGTTACCCCTTTATGTCACTTACTAGGACAAATATTCATGTTTTAAAAAATTATTTTAACAGGAGACCATTTTGTTGTAGTTGTTTTAGTCTAAATTTCCGTATTCTTCAAGAAAATTACTTGGCATATTCCAGAATATTTCTCTGAAAAATATTTTTCTTTCATTGGAAACACTTTATTTTCCTGTATTCATTCAAAATGCTCAAAACTACTGTTCCTCAACTCAGGCCAAAGCCTAAGTGTGTAACAACAAATGTAAGTACTTTCACAGCTATAGAATCACTAGTGTGAAAGGCAAGGCTAACATAAAATAAAACATACATGAACAGAGATCACAGTTGGTAGGAATATCAGAGTAATGAAACAGCATTCCTCAGCAAGTACTTACACCTTGTCACCAGTTTAACTAATCACAGGAGAAGGAAAAATGCTGCTATGACATTGATAACACCACAAGGGGTAGTGAAAAAGAGGACAAAAATCAATAGAAGAATGTTGCAGATGAAGTTGCCAACTTAAAAATCAATGAAGCTTAATGACAATGTTCAAATTAATATTATTGCATCATTAAAAACCAGTTTGCTGAAATCCACAGGAAGACATTGATAACTATGAAATTCCAACAGAAACCAAGCAGGGAAAACCTCCTTGACCTCTCTAAAATTTCTCAACTAGTCCCATCACTGCTGACATAAATTTTTCAGGTCACATATACAAATCCAAGCTCTGTTTCACTCAGTATAGCTAGTGACATCTATCTATGATGTATGACTAATATCATCACTTCATGCTTCTTAAAAAAAAATGGGCTACTATATTGCACTTTAAAAGAAAATTATACCAACAGTCAGAGCAAAAGTACTCAAATCTTCCCAAACCTAAATTATAGAAGTTACAGAATCATTAGTCTCCTTAAAAGCATCCAAGCCTCTCAGCCAAATTCTTTGTCAGTGATTTTATGTCAAATTTACTACTACTGTGAAGCATCAGGACCTTGGAGTATAGCATCCTTACCCAAATGAGGAACAGCTGAAGAATGCACCATTTGCTTAGGAGAGCAAGTAAAAGTGCCTGACTTACACATAATATTAATATTCAAACCACAGCCATAAGAAGCCAGTGAAGAAAGTATTTTATACTTGAAGGTTAACAAGGCCAAAGGACTTCAGGGGACAAATAATTTCACAGGAGAATCAATTGTTGAAATAGACATAACAGAATAAAACCACTTACATAGCCTTTTGTTTAACCTTTCCAAGCACTTTGGAAATCTCTTCAGTTCTTCCTGTCTGAGACAGATTTTATGTGCAGATTTTAAAAGAGACGTGCCAAATTCTTCAGTAATTCCAGACACTGAGGTCTCTAGATATTTGAAATTATTCATAATTGTTAATACAGATTTCAGTTATTTTACTCAGTTCTGCAATGAGAATTTTATTAACTTTATTGTCTCGCTCAGATGAATGAAATACTACCCACTAGTAAAGATTCCTTTTTTTCTTACAGTCATTGAATTAACAGTGCAAAAATTGCTATGAGTGGTTCTTTCTATTGCCCTGGTTCAGAAAATATCTCTCAC
>VXBX01004434.1:84326-102337 GCA_013400415.1 Scytalopus superciliaris
CTTCTCTGGGCTAACAGCCCCAACTTTCTCACCTTGATCTGAGAACAGATGTGCTCCAGTTCCCTTTTCAAATTTTTGGCCCTCCTCTGAACTTGCTCCAACAGTTCCATGTCCTTCCTATGTTGGGGCATCAGAGCTGGACACAGTACCCAGGAGGTAATTCTCACCAGAGCAGAGTAGAGGGGGACAATCACCTCCTTTGACCTGCTATCCACACTACTTTTGATGTAGCCCAAGGATTCTGTTGGCTTGCTGGGCTGGGAGTGCACACTGCTGGCTCACATTGAGTTTTCCTTCAACCATCAACCCCAAGTCCTGCTCATCAGGGCTGCCCTCAGTCATCTCTCCGCTCAGCCTGTAGGGTTGTCTGGGATTGCCCTGACCCAGGTGCACTGTGATTTAATAAATCTAAAATATTTTTTTTGTAATTGTTAATAAACATTTAAATAGTATTTAAACAATACTGTTACTAATATTATAGAGCTTCAGTGTCTACCTTAAAGAAAAATACACAGAAATTGTGTTACCCTGGACCCTGCTCTTTCACCAATAGTTTAATAAATGCATCAGTAGCTGCTGGGGGAAAGCAGTAATTAATTTGAAAATGATAATGTAAAAATACACACATTGACTTGAATGGAGTATGTTTCTTTCACTTTTGTACAGGAAGGAAAGCATTGCCAGCCTTGTAGCCAGACTTTCCTTGTTGATGGAATATAAAACAGTACTACTTTTTGTGAAGCTGGAAGAAAATATGCTAATTTAATGTGAAACCTTTCATCCATTTTAAAAACAAAGTTTCTGATGAAGACAGCAATTTGAATTTGTTTTGGCTTGCTAGAGTAAAATCATTAGAAGGAGTATCTTATATGTTTCTGGTTATGAACAATAAACATGATAAAAGTGTTTAACTTCATGTTTCTGTTTGCTTTGTAAGCCATGCTGTAAAGTTCTCAACCATAAAACCCAGAGTCCTGAGCCTTTCCAGACCTACAGTGGATTAACATATTTCCTATAACGTAGCTATCCCTTAAGAGGCAGAATGACCCATTTCTGAAGTGGTGAGAGGAAAGAACCATTTAAGGTCTATCTGATTGACCAGATATTGCTTTACAAGGTATATATTTAATTAGCTGAAGAGATGGAATGAAATCCAAAACTCCTTATCAAAATTATTTTTCCTGAACTTCTCTGATTTCAACCCCAAACAGGCATATTTCAACTCTGAAAGGTGAATGTAAATTGTTTTGATAATGTCACAATAAAATAAAAGCTACATGCTTGAAATCAGCTTGGTGAAAATAAAAAGAAGTGCCACATACAGCAATGTCTGACAGGTTGAGCACATCACTCTATTAGTCCCAGGGAGACTGGATCTTTAAATGAGAAAGCATTTCAGTTTCAGTGCATTGTCTGGTTCCTGTCCCCTTCCACATTCTGTATGTCAGCTCTGTAACTATTACTTGAGATAATCTAAAAGAAATAACCTACCTATTCAGAAGAAGTCTGAACATTTCACTTAAGATTACATTTCTTCCTTTCCATGTCAAGAGTGATAAGCAAAACCCAGTACCCTGAGCAGAGGAATGATAATTCAAAGAGAAATAAAATACTCTTGACAAATTTAACAATAACAAGTTATTAATATAATTCACTTCAGTTGAAAGAAAGCAGAATACATTTACAATGCAACTGAATAAAGGTTAAGTGTATTTTGTGTTTTGCTCTGCATTAAATATAAATGTCTGTCATATCAAATTCCTGAACACTTGTAAGCACCCTCTTAAAATCTATGTTTCTAGCAGAGAGGAAAGCAATTTAAAATACCATTTTTACAAATGACAAAATCCAAATCAAGCAAACTCGTATAGAATAGCTTAAGAAATCTAACATAACTATTCCTGGCAGAGTTCTCCACACACTGGGAAATCACAGTCTCTTTAATAGAATTGATACTATTAAGATACAATACCCTTGCAGTAGCTCACTCAGGGCTAGTTTCCCAAAATAATGTAAAGCAGACTTTTATTTGCTTGTTTCATGTTATGTTTTCCATATTCCCCTCTATAAAAACCATGTATTTTTACATAAGAAAATATTTAACCAAGCAAAACAACACTGTAGATTTATTTATAAGAAAGAATTTTTTAAAAGTACACACAGCTGTTACCTACTCTATTATAAAAGAGCAAGACAAAAACCAAACAAAATTAGTAGCAAATCCAATGTTATCCTCTCCTTCTTGTTAACTTATAAGAGCAGTTTGTCTGAAGGAAGCATTGACTTCTGAAGGTAGTAGGCTTCTCTACATTTAGAGTCAGAGACTGAAGCCAACAGGACTCTGTTCACTTTCATCGATGGGATCTTGGCTCTTACCTGAGACACTTTCAAGTCAGCATTTGAAATGCCTTTTCTATCCTATAAAGCCTAAGTCAAATACAAGTCTCCCAAAAGTAAGGAAAGAAATGGGCTTTAGGCTGGCTTGTCACTAAAGCTTCTTTTTTAAATTGACCATCAGTGGTAGAACAGTTTTGTTCTAAGCTAAAAGATGGGACCTGTCATCACTAGCAAGAGGCTCATTATTTTGAAAACAATCCCAAGGAAACAATGAAAAGTAAAAGCTCTAACTTTTTGGGATTTTACACCACTCAGAACTTGGGGATACAAAATTCTGCCTAGGATACATACTCCAGGCAGTAAAGTTCTTCAGACAAGTGCTACTGTTTTATGTACAATGGTCAGAAGTATGCGCAAGGTTGCCTACACAGATACCTGGTACCAAATGTATGACCTTTGTCCCTATACCCTAATCAACCACTAACAAATGAGTGGATGTAACAGAAAAAAGGGTATACACCAGTAACATTTCTGTTTCTCTAGTATGCTTTTCTTCAAAACCTCAAAAAATAAAGCACTTTGCAGATGTGGTGTGCAAAACATGCCTCACAGAAGGTGGGAACCCTCAGAGTCAGAAGAAGAAAGGAGACATGAAAGACATTCATGTGAAGAAGTGTTCTTCAGCTGAAAGGAATTAAATGGAAAAAACTGAGGAAGAAAATAGACAACAGGGAATAACGCAGGATAGAGAGTGGAAAGAATAACTAAAATTATTTAAAAAAAAAGACTTAATGAAAAGTTCAGCTGCAAATCCATGCAGTATAAAAGTACACAAAGGTAATTAGGAAAACATGTTTAATCTGTGAAAGGAACACACAGTTTATTTGGAACCATGATTTTTGCATTAGAAAGACCATCCCAGCATCTATAAGAGATACATATGTTTATTTACTCTACTAATATGAGAAAATATATCTTTACAATGACTTGAAGGTTATATTTAAGAAGCTAAGGAATGCAGCCAGATCTCACTAAGGACAGATGTATTTCATGTGCTGCAGCTCTAAGCATAATAGAAAATTGCAACACAGATGACATTTGCAAGGTTTTAAAAGTCACCAGCTCTGTTCAGAACACATCTGCAGAAGCCAGCTGCACGTGGACAATGCCAAAGAGTTAGGAGAACACAAGCCAGTAAATTTTTCCTTTAAAATCTATGATGACAGGCTCAAAGGCTGCTGAACAGCCACTTTTTACTGGGAAAAAGACATGTAAAACTTCTGCAATGAGAGTAAAAGTGGATGATATAATGAATACAGAATTCTACTAACTTGAATAGAACTTATACATACAAGGAAAGCAACTTCAGTGGTAATGAAGCAAGGCAATTAAAATGGACACCAACTTAGAGAAACAATCTTCAGCTCCGTGTCTGCCTCTGCTACTTCCTCTGAAGTAAAAAAACCAAAGACTGAAAACAAATAAGTTCACTTCCCTACCACAGAAGAAGGACAGCCTCTCTATATAAACTGCTTTTCTGCATGGATGACACAGGAGTAGTTGAAAGGCAGAAAGTTTTTAAGAGAACGGAGCATGAAAACCTCTGCTTAGATATTACTCACTCTTTAGGACACCTCCATAGGGAATGTTCTCCATACCTTTTTGACCTCAAAGTAGTTATTAGGTTCTGGATTTGTCAAAAGTCCTATGACTTAAAAATTATCCAAAACTAACAGATGTTAAGCCATTGCAGCTGAGGCAGCATATTTTCTTTTGCATTTGCCTACAAAGAGAATTTAAATAATATACAGCAAGGTGGCAGTTTAAGTCTTGCCATGAAGATTAAGGGGATGACTTCAATTTCCTCTCCACTCATTTGGGGACTCTGGCCTTTGGGCTAGTTAGCTATGCCACAGACATGCTGTGAAGTTACTTTCAACACCATTGAGAGATTTTGGTTGGAAGAAAATATCTTTAGGAATAAGGTAGTTATTTAAAAATAATAAATAAAAAGGTTTAATTTAACTGCATGTCTTTACTTATTGTGAAACAACAGATAGAGCTCTATCATGGTTTTTCAAGGAACTGTAGGAGCTAAGCAATTACTTAGTAAAACTGTCTTAAAATACTTTTTCCTTAAAGAAGCATTTGTAAAATAATTGCAAAAAACATACTGCTTAAAACATATTTCCTATTCACAGAAGTTACCATGATATGTACTTAATATCTTTGAGAAAAACCTTCCTTCAAGTGCCTCTCACTCAATTCAAGACAGGTTTTGGAGAAAGTAAACAGTATTCCTGTCCTAAATCTATCAAAAGTAAAGAGCTACATAGTGTTTTGTTAAGTGGGAGAAATGGAGTGGCAATCAGTGTGCATAACTGGTGACAGGAAAGAGACCCAAGAAAGATGTTTCTGACTCAGAAAATAGCTGAAGTGTTTCCTGCTTCTTCATCAACTAAACAGGTTAAAAGTTCTGAAGTAGGCCTGTTGTACCAAACATTTGGTCTATAAGTAGTTTGACTGATACAATTAAAAGTGACAGCAACAAAAAATGCCCTGGTAACTACAAACTAAAAGCTACTACTAACTCCTAGAAGAATTATGAAGAAAAATAACTCTGTTTCATCACAACTTTGGCATTTTCCTCATGCAGAAAGCATAGGGATTGAGAGAACACAGAAAAACAATGTTCATACTTTCATAAACTGAGCTTGTATCTAAAACTGCATTTTCCAGTTTAGAACCTCTCTATCACTTTTTTTAAGTAGTGGCAAGAGACCCAAATGATGGAAACACATCTGGGATTTGCCTTGTCACAACAACATATTTTCTTGGAAACACATTTATATGAAGACCCTAAAGCTAACATTCAAACTCAGCTATATCAAAGCTGCTTTCAGAAAAATGTAAAAGAGGACAGTGATTTTGCTACAAGTATTTCAATTGATCATTTCATCTTTAATAGCTCACAAATACTGGATCATGTTAATGATATTCTTCTAAAGTCACAGGAAAAATTCAACCAGCTGTCTGTGTTTTACGTAAGGGCTGAATGACTGATATTAGATTATACTAAAGAGATGGCCAAGACCTAAGCATGGAACAAGAATGAAATTGTTTCTTATTGTAGCTCTTTATAAGCCATTTCTTGACTTTTGCTTGCCAAGTTATCTCTAAGGCATGAAAAAACTAAACCATGAATACTACAAGCTTATAATTTTTTTCTGAATCACAGGAGCCCAAACAATTATACTGAAAAAATTTCATAATGCAGTAAATATGTTCTACATGAGTCACTATTAACCAAAGACTTCCACTAATGACTTTAACACTAACTAGTGTTATATATTATCATCATAAAGCACATGGTCATCTTATTTGCTAGGAGGTAGATGGCATCAGTTCACTCAAAAAGTATTCAAAAAACCACTCTGGTTCTCCTAGAAAAACTGAATGTACATTTTTATTTTAGTGTTCCTACCAGGGTTAGAGCATGGTACCCAGACTAGCATATCATTGCTTACTTTAAACCAGGTAATTGAGAGTTCTCTCACGAAAATATTAACAACAAAAGTGAGCTAAAGACATGCCCTCCTAACACCGGGAGCAAGAGCAAGCCCGTACTTTGCCATGTAATGTTACAGCTAACCTCCCTGGAGGTGACTAATTGTAAATAATGGTGTTGTCCACAAGAGATACTGTGACACTTCCGACTACTCCAGAAATGTATCCTACAAGAACACACAGACATGAAGGTAGACAATGTATTTGTTTAAACTTAAAAAACCAAACAAAACAAAGCAAACAAACAAAAACAAACAAACATGAAAACCCCAACAACAACAAAAAAACCCCTACCAACTTGGATGGCAAGGAGAATGTAGATTAACACAGTAGTTGTAGGATACAAAAAACAGTGTACGATTGCTGACACTTTTAGCAACAGTTTCTACAAAATTTCTGGAGAAGGCAGTTTTGGGTAAAGCAGAGAACTAGTATGTCCCTCTAAGTAAGTAAATTAGTAAGTAAGAGAATTGCAGTAAATCTCTTGTAAATGCTACAAACCCCCCATAATCTGTGACTGGTCCACTAAAATTGGAATAAAATAACTAAAGGGAATTTATTTGTTTATACTGAACTTTAGAGCAACACTTTTTAAGGGAGATAAAAATCTGCATAAAAATTCACAGACTAAACAATTTGCATACCAAATTAAAAACTGTGGTGTACTTACAATACTGGAAGCAAGGTAAGGTGCCTTATGAAACATCAATGTTTTCTGAAGGGTTCCCCAGAGACTGCATACATCAAAACTGCCTTTTCAAATGGAAGGCAAGTTTTGCTACATCACTGGATGTTGGTAGCATATACACACGGAAGGGTAACTAATATTAAGAATTTCATTTTATCCCTGAAGCTGGGAAGCATTTTTTTAGCTGACACAGC
Source organism: Scytalopus superciliaris (assembly GCA_013400415.1). Classification (NCBI taxonomy): domain Eukaryota; kingdom Metazoa; phylum Chordata; class Aves; order Passeriformes; family Rhinocryptidae; genus Scytalopus; species Scytalopus superciliaris. The sequence goes on from VXBX01004434.1 coordinate 91,113, forward strand.
ACTTATAAAGTAATAACATTTAAAACAATTGCATATAATTTCATACATTCTAAATTTTCCTTTCAACTGATAACTGCTACATCAAACTAAATATTCTAAATATTTTAATTAATACCCATTTACACCCAGGAAACAGATTATCATGCACAGACAAGGTTTCTGTTGCTGTTGAAATCAGAGTAGGGTATTTTTATTTTCCATGTGTTTCTGATGTGAAAATTGCACTTGTACAAAACCCATGAGGCTACTCAGAGAGTAACAATTTCTCTTCATATTGCAAGGCAGGAGGCTCATATTCCCCCTATAATACCAACTTTTTCATTCATAGAGTATAATAAGTAAACCACAATATCTGTTAGAAAGAGGTGTAGTGTCTGATGCTTCATTAATTTTTAGACAATTTACATGATTCAACATAAAGTCAGATACCTACAGAAGACAAATGAACACTCAGCCTCTAGGAAGAGCATATGATAGTTCTGATGTTACAGATAGTAGGCTTTCTATTGCAGTAACCTCATGTAAGTAATTTATGTGGTGGTGAGAAGCCTTAACTTCATAAAACTGTGCTGCCATACAACAGAATAGTGAACAAAACTGGACAAGAGTGTTATGTTTCAGTGCAAATCCATGGGGCAGCAATGTTTCAATGTTGCAGGTAATTATGGACCTGTGTCCAAAAGGACTAAGCTAAAAGAAGCAACAGAGATGATCAAAGGTACAACATGATATCTGCCTAAGGAGTTACTAAATAAACAAGGTCTCTTCAGTCTGGAGAAAAGTGGGGAAAGGTTTGCAAGGAGTGACTTACGAAGTAGCAAGTGCTTGGCATTATGAAGGTGAAGATTCTTTCCCTAACTTTTTCCATCTCAAGAACTGACAAAGCAAATGACAAAAGTAAGGTCTTGCCAATGCCCCATGCACATCTCCACCCCTCACCTTCTCCAATGGGAATTCATCACATCAGTCAAGGTTTGGAAAACTTTGCTACTGGGCACTGTGGCTATTAGATGCTTACAAAGCAACTGGAGTACTTGATCGGAAGAGGAAAAGACCACCAGGATATTGAATAAAAAGACAGATACACCCAAGCTACAGATTGCTGAACACTGAGACACTGTTTTGGAGGAGGAGTACTTACTGTGCTGCTACACTCTGGTGTCCTCCTGCTGGCATATCAAGGATTCTGCTCCCAACTCCTGGCCTGGCAGACTTGTCTCAGCCTAGGAAAAGCATTCTCACAATTTTATAGAACAAACCAGTAATCTACTGCATACCTCAAGCTGTTGAGGCTGTTTTTATGGTATGATACAACTCCATTTATCCAACAGCTACAGTAACATTAATGCAGAGCACAACTGAACCTAGACAGGGGGGATTATCAAAAATCTAAAGCAATACATCCCAAATCTTGAGCCATATGATTGTCCCCAGATGAGGAGCTGAGCATGTCATAATTCAGGCTTCTCTAGGTATTAAACCCTTTTCATAAAAGACTGTCTGTTGGGTGCAGGAAGGTTCTTGAAGTTCGTAGAAAGTGCTCACAACTTCATCACTTTCAATTCAATCTTTTCTCCTGAATTAGCCACTTTATACTGTTTCAAATCAGACTATCAATCTCTGAATATATAATTACTTCTAGCATCCTAATATAATATGTGGGGTTTACAAATATGAGTACCACAGTATTTCAACAATGATCTCCTGTCAGTTTTCAAGGGTGTTCCAAGTGCAGAAACATACATTTTTAAAAGACTTAAAGTTAATTGTTTGAAAGAAACAATGCACAGCTTAAGAAGACTGACACAGTGTTGCAACTCATCAGGAAGGAGAAGAAGGGAGAGTGGGAGAAAAGGAGGGGAGGAAGGGGGAAGGAGTGTGGAGAGAAGGAGGGATAGCTGGAGAACCTGTTAGATTAACTGAAAACCAAGCATTTCATGAATTATATAAACTGCCTCTGAGGTCTCCTGTTCAAAACCATCAACTTTTGGAGCCATACCTAAACAAACCCTATAACTCATGTTTTCTTCATATCTGATGAGTCGAATACTACAATTTAGCAAAATCCTGCTCCCCTGATGGCAAATACTTAGTCTACAAGAACAAAGATAACTTAAAAAAAACCTCAACACTTAAAAAGAGAATTTTCTTTTATTCAAGGGTTACTAAAAAGAAATAAAGTGTTTAAACACTGGAAAAATCATAAATTATGTGTTTTTCTGCTTTCTGAAACCAGCCTCAGTATTATAGAATTTCATATGTTGAAGTCACCAGTCAAAACAACTTTTTTAGCCCATTTTAGTCAAATTCCCAAGACATCTCATTTTTCTTTCTTTCTCCAAGACAGTCATTTTGGAATCTGACAGTGACAGATGTTGTAACCATCCTTCAGACCTAGTTAAGCACTGTTAGTTATATGGATTTAATATATAACCTATTCAAAAGCAATGTGTTGAAAACATTCTTCCAAACCATTGGCTGCTAATGAAATATCAGCCCTTCCACATTAAATTATATTATATTACGGTACTGCTTCACCTCTTCACAATGTAATTCTCTGTTGAGAGATCAAGGATGCTGCCAATCCCATGCCCTTTAATCAAATTTGAATGCTCAGTTGTTTTATCTGGCTTCTACTTGCTAGTTTGGCCTTGCACACGGTCCTATTTAACTCCTGTGTGGTTTCTGTAAAGTCTGACAGGATGTCTTGGCATGATTACGGTTCCTATATGTGCTAAAGTTATTACTGTGGTATTAGAAAATGTATTGTCAACCAGGAATTAGCAAACCAGCTAAGATAAAATAACTGTAATCCTGCACCTTCATTCAAACTGGATTCAAACTGTGATTATCAAAGAGAAGGAAATATGGGTTTGCAGCTAATGCCACAGCTTCAATTCCTGGTAGTCTGAAAGATTTCTTGTTTGATCTGGAGCTGTACCTCTTGGAGCTATGAGACTGCAAGCACTTTCTGTTAAAGCATCTAGTCACATTTGCAGATTCTTCAAAAGGTCCTTGCATGTCATTGACTTTCAATACTATGCAAGCATGAAAATTAACATTTTTTAAAAGTTCAATACATATATATGCACTTTCAGAAGCCAGTACAGCTTGAAAGTATTGAAAGCTGTGTATTTTCATCACTTTTCAGCTGCAAATTTGGGATAGCATTGGTAAATCCATTTCACTGCAGTGTTCAGAAGGTGATTTTACCCTATGATCAGGGTGGCTCATTGTGTTGTGATCAGAAGACATGACTGCTCCACATAGCAGATCTTTAGCAAAAGTGTAGATAAAATATCTCCAATAAGAGTAGTTAGTGCTTTCTTCATTCTGTCCAAGAAATTTCCAGCAACACTTTAGCAAGACTTGCTATAAAACAAAAGAAATATAGCTAGGAAACACCTTTTTTTTTTTTTTTNNNTTTCCCAGTTTTTCCTTATTTCAGGTATGAAGATAAAACACAACACTAATAAATCATATTTTTTCCTTCACTACTCCCTCCTCAGAGCACCTACCAATGAAATTCCTTTATCAACTTTTTTGAGGAAGCCTAAAATCCATCAGTCCATAAAGCAAATGGCTTAAACACAATTATTGTTTTGAAGTTTGCAAAATGATAGGTTGTTTCAGGAATTCCTACATGCCAGAGGACATTTTAGGTAAAGAGGATCCATGAGCCACATGAGAGAAACAGAGCTTTCCTGGACCATCACACTAATATCACTACTGCCACATAAAAGTTGGGAGATTAGATTTTTGCCTGTTGGCACCCCCAGGAAAGTCAAGACGCTGATGTCTGACAATCTGCCAACCTCTCGTCATGAGAACCTTGACCAACAGATTCACAAGGTCAGAGGGTATCTCAACTACCCTTTTTCAGGGGATTCTACAGAGCAAAGACCCCTAAGTGGGTCCTACCAAGGTGTTATCCCTGTCAGCAACTGCAAGGACTCACTTTACTCTCTTTAACAGTTCATGGAACAACACTTTCTATTAATACTAATTGTGACAGGTTAATAAGGTTTGAAGATTGTCATGATAGTGTCTACTGCAAAAATACCTTTTAAAGCAATCTACTGATACATGTATTAAGCAAGACAAGTTCTGATAGGAAGCAATCTATTAATATGATAGGGGGTAAACACAAGCACAAGCTCTAATCCTCAAAGCAGCATTTAACATGTCTAGAGTATATTTCTCACCCAAGGTGTCGCTCTGGAGAGAAGATGGACTCAGCTCATTAACTGACCACAGCAGTTTTGATGGAGATCTTCTCCCACTTTTCCCCTATTCCCAATTTACTTTTATACTATTTTCTTTATGTTTGGGTGGCTCTAGTCATAAATACGTTTCTGCTTGGTGTAAATTTATCTCACTCTACCTAATAGGAGGTGGCTGTTCGTGCCTCAGCACTTGAGGATGGCGTTTGACATGGCTGTTGGCTTCAGCAGAAGAACATCTTGAGTCTTCCTTGGCATTCAGGAATTGTGTGGTCTCAGTACCACCGTTTTCCTGCATTCTGCTGGGATTTGAATGGAGGGGGGCCACAGAGTCTCTGCTTCTTTCCACACTCTGTTCTGTTCCTCTGACAGATGATTATTATTGTATTGGGCAGCATATCAACCTCAGTCCATACAGAGAGTTGCAGCTGCTTTTTACCCTAGAATTCTAAATCTCCTCTAAATTTAACACTATCCATCATCCCACAACCACTATGGAGGTAGCTATAAAAGACTAATGAGTGAAACAGTGGAAAAGAATGATAGTCTCACCTCTCAAAAGGTCTGAAAGAGATATCAAAGGCACTTGAACTGATGGTGTGGAATGACTGAAAAAAGAGAAACACAAAGCTCCAAAAGCACTTTCAGTTTTGGATTTACCTTTAGAGATTTTCAAAGAGTTGAAGAAAGAATAAGGACACGGATACTGAATGAAAGTAAAATGCAATTTTAAAGAGAAAAATCCACTCTTTAGTGAATTTGATTTTGAAATTATTAAAGTGAAAAACTTCATTAATTAGTTCCTGTTGGGCAGGCAGACACAATTTTGTAAATCTAAATTCCACTGCCCTTTTAGTGAAACTGCAGCATTTTTAGTGAAAACAATGGGTAATCTCTTTCTTCGTTAACATTTTTGACAAGAAGTAGCATTAAAAGGAGCAGAGTCTAACAAATAACATTTACTATTCTTATTTTAACATAACTTAGGACATTCCTTTAAAAAATATTTGTTATAATTTTATTATATGAATTTATTACATTACATGAAACATTCTAAAATTCTTAAGAAAAATCTGTAGAATTCCCCTAAAGGAATCTGGTTTTATTTTATCAAGAGAAATGTGTAGTTCTATGGTAAAAGCAGTATGTTCTCCTATTCTGTTTTGTACTGAAGACACAGTGTTCAAAACAGAAATTCCACTTTTAATTCCACACTAGAAGTATGGTGTGTTGATAGTAGTGGCAATATGGGGTAGAGTTAATTTTCTTCACAGTGGCCAGGGTTGATAATATAGAGATGTTTTTGTTATTGTTGAGTAGAGCTTACACAGTCAAGGTCTTTTCTGCTTTTCATACTGCCACGCTGGCAAGGAATTTGGGGGTACATGGAAGGTTGGGAGGAGACACAGCTGGGACAGATGACCTCAAATGGTCAAAGCGATATTCCATACCATATGTTACCATGCTCTATATCTTCCGAGGGGACAATGTCTGGAATGATGGTGTTTGTCTTCCTAAGTCACTGTCATACATGATGGGCCCCTGCTCTCCTGGAGATGCTGAACACCTGCCTGCCCATGGGAAGCAGTGAGTTAATTATCTGTTTTCCTTTACTTGTGTGCACAGCTTTTGCTTTCTCTATCAAACAGCCTTTGTCTCAACTCATGAGTTTTCTGGCTTTTTCCTTCAGATTCCATCCCTAATGCTGCTGGTGGAGGAGTGAGCAAGTGGCTGTGTAGGGCATGGCTGCCGGCTGGGGTTAAACTATGACACATGGTTTCCACTAGAGGCAACTCTCTGATTTCAATGGTCAGAATTCAATTAGCAGAAAGTGATACCTGGATGCAGGCATTAGTTGTGCCAGTTCTAGACGCCATCATAAAACCCACATCCAGACCAGATCCTGAAACTCCATCTCATTTTGGTTGATCTTTTCTCAAAAGGAGGACAATCCATTGTGTTCAGATGCAAGTGATTCTTGGTTTACTGAAAAACTTCTGAAGAGAAGCTATTATCTCTCCTGAGTGAGAGATAAGCTGGGTAACTTTTCCACAGCATGAAGAGAACTACTTTTTTCAAAACTGAGTACTTCAGCTTCAGTCCACCTTTTCCTAATGAAACAAAAAGCAACCATTGTGATTTTTCCCAGTTGTAAGGCCTGATTATGAATTCACAGCAAGACAAATGCCCTCATATTGAGGGTGTCAGAGCACTGGGTCAGCTGCCCAGGAAGGTCATGGAGTCCCCCTCTCTGGAGACATTCCAAATCCACGTGGACACGTTCCTGTGTTGCCTGCTCTAGGTGATCCTGCCTTGGCAGAAGGGTTGGATTGGATGATCTCCAGAGGTCCCTTCCAACCCTAACAATCTGATGATTCTAGGATAATACAAGGATAAGTCTGATCTATATTTACAAATATTAAAAATTGGCATATAAAGATTCAGAGAAGGTTTTGTAGAGCTTTCATCCAGCGACAACTGATATCTACATTTGGTATCAGAGATCTGAACTCTGTATTACTGTTCTGATACTCTGTAATCTTAAATTTTCATACTTTTAAAAAACCTTTCTGTCCACAATCAAGAAAAAAATATGGATTTGATTTTTACTTAAGGAGATAAGATCACATCTCTTGGTAAGCATACTATGTTGCTTTAAGTTTGTTAACTGTATTTGATTATCTGTCTTAAACAGTACCTTGCAGGCTGTGAATATTCAACAAATCTTCCACTAAGAAATTTCAATTGATCTGTCTCTCATGTCATAACCAGACGTATTGTTTGAATTTTTTACAGGAAATGGACAGAGGCCCAGCCTGCCAGAATTTACACCGCCCAGTGTTCAGAGAAGAAATTGTGCAGGATTTACTACCAATGCTACAATGAGGTTGCAATAAATGTTACTTTGAATTAGATGTGCTGTAATTTACCATGACTTTTGCATGTCTAAGCACCCTGTTGGAGTTCTGCTGTTAATATTAACTGAAGCACATAGTTCTTTTGTTACTCATTAATGGCCCTATTCAACAGAAATTGAATTTCCACAGCTGCCAAGCACTGCAGGGTCCTAAGGCTCGGTGTCCACAGTGCCTAATCCTGGTGCAACTGATAGAATTTTCTTCCCAGGGAGTGAAAGCTTTCTTCAGGGCTGCCATACCATCTCAGATGGCCTTTCGTATTCTTCTAATCTAGATCCAAGGAGCAAAAACATATCCAAGTATTGGATGGAACTTTTCCTGGAGGCATTGACACACCTGTCCATTTAAAAAGGTATCCCCTAGACATTACACAGCTTTCCAGGTATCTCAAGTAACAAGTGTGATATCAGCCTGGGTGAAAAATGAATGAAAGTATTGAATTATATGAAACTGGATGAAAGCACAGTTTCCATTGAGTGGCTAACAGGTAATAGGAAAGCACTACAATTTCAATGCTGTCACTCTCCCATTTTGTCAAAAGCTATCAAAATATGACTCTTATTGTTTCCACAATATGCTTCTTAAGATAGATTAGAATGTTAGAAAGTCTCCAAAATTCAGAAAAAAGATGAAGACCTTCTCACAGATGCTTCATTTCTGTAGCTATTTTGTGTTTGATGGTTAATGTGGGACACTAGACTTGTTTCTGTGCACTACGATTACTAATGATGCAGAAGATTTCTGCTGAGTGTAGGAGCTTAAGATAAATTTATTACCAATATTTCTCATGTAACTTGATCTTAACTTAAATGATCAGCACCTTAAAGAAACCATTTTGATATAGCACTTGTCAAAGCATATATGTAGATATAGCTCTTCATATCTTTTACTTTGTCAGGCAACCACTTTATGGCGGGGTTATAAAAAGACATTAAATACAGCTGAGCATCATAATTTATGGAGACAGAATACTATGATAAAAGTAACACCACCGAGAAAGATTTTCCAGCCTCTGCAATCTGCTTTCCTCCTGAAAAGATATCTTGAGTCTATCAAAAAATCATTGAATCATAGAATAATTTGGGTTGGAAAGATCATCAGGTTTCAACCCTTCTGCTGTGGAAAGGGGAAGGTTCACTGGACCAGGTTGCTCAGAACCCCATCTAACCTGTCTTTGAACACTTCCAGGGATGGGCCAGCCACAGCTTCTCTGGGCAACTGTTCCAGTGCCTCACCACCCTTATTGTTGAGGAATATATCTGGGGTAGGTAATTCCATTTCCCAGCCGAAGATTGAAATGCAGATTGAGATACAGACTGAGCTCTGGATGGGGGTCCAAACAAAAGGCTGTGAGCTGCCAGCTCTTTGGATAACAAAGAACATGAAGGCAGCTAGTGCCAGCCAGGCAGATGAATATTGGGAAACACAGCAGGAATGGAGGCTCAGGAGGAAGAGTAAGACTTGGACATGGTGAGGGCATCAGAGCCCAGGGGTTTCTTTGCTGGGGGTCCCTCCTTGGGGGCACCAGTTCAAGTTGCTTCTGTGCTACTGTGCCATGAATAAATTGCTTTATGGAACCAGACATCTGGGACTCTGCTATGGGAAACCCAGAGTTGAACCAGTAGACAAAGCTGATCTGATTATGTATGAGTGGGGTGTTTAGAGAGTTAAGCTGGACACCCATCAGCTCACCAGAGCCACCTTCTGTGAAGAGGTTCTGGTCTCAGCAGTTAAAGTCCGTGGCACTGGGAGCGTGGCTGCCAGAGATTCCCATTAATAGTCAGGCTGGGAAGTTTCCTTAACAATCATGGTAAAATGTTTTTCCTAATATATAATCTAATCTTATTCTCCTTCAGTCTGAAACCATTCTCAATTGTCCTGCCACTACCATGCCCTTGTAAAAAGTCCCTCAGCTACTTTCTTGAAGGTTCCTTTCAGGGACTGGAAGGCCACAGTTAGTCACCTCAAAACCTTCTCCTTTCCTGGTTGACCAACCCCAACTCTCTCAGACTTTCCTCATAGGAGAGGCTAACAAACAAGTCCCTCTAAAGAACAAGTTCCCCCTCTGGACTTGTTTCAACAAATTGATGCCCTTCCACTGCTTGGATCCCAGAGCTGGATGCAGCACTCCAGGTGGGGGTCTCACCAGAGCAGAATAGAGGGGCATAATACCTTCCCTTATCCAGCTGACCACACTGCTTTTGATGCACCCAGGACACAACTGGCTTTCTGGGCTGCAAGTGCACATTGCTGGCTCATGTACAACCTCTCATCCACCAGCACACCCATCCTTCTTGGCAGAGAAAGTCTGTTCCTACCCAAGCCTGTATTGATACCAGGAGTTGCCTAAACCCAGGTGCACCATTTTGCATTTGATCTTATTAAATCCCATGAGGTTCCCATGGGCAATTTTTCGAGCTTGTCTAGGTACCTCTGGATGAAATCCTGTACTTCAGGAGTGTCAACCACACCACTCAGCTTGGTGTTATCAGCAAATTTGCTGAGGGTGCACTCAGTCCCTTCATCTATTTCATTCATGAAGTTATTAAATAACACTAGTCCCAGTACCAGCCCCTAGGGGACATCACTTGTCACTGATATCTGTGGGGACTCTGAGGTACTAACCACTGGATGCAACCATCTTTCTTATTCATCTTACAGTCCACTTATCAAATCCATCTCACCCCAATATAGAGAGAAGAATCCTGTGGGGCACTGTGTCAAAGGTTTTACAGAAGTCCATATAAATGATACCTGCAGCCCTTCCCTTGCACACTGATAGAGTCATTCCATTACAGAAGGCCGCTACATTGGTCAAGCAGGACTCGCCCTTGATGAAGCCATGCTGGCTNACAACCTCTCATCCACCAGCACACCCATCCTTCTTGGCAGAGAAAGTCTGTTCCTACCCAAGCCTGTATTGATACCAGGAGTTGCCTAAACCCAGGTGCACCATTTTGCATTTGATCTTATTAAATCCCATGAGGTTCCCATGGGCAATTTTTCGAGCTTGTCTAGGTACCTCTGGATGAAATCCTGTACTTCAGGAGTGTCAACCACACCACTCAGCTTGGTGTTATCAGCAAATTTGCTGAGGGTGCACTCAGTCCCTTCATCTATTTCATTCATGAAGTTATTAAATAACACTAGTCCCAGTACCAGCCCCTAGGGGACATCACTTGTCACTGATATCTGTGGGGACTCTGAGGTACTAACCACTGGATGCAACCATCTTTCTTATTCATCTTACAGTCCACTTATCAAATCCATCTCACCCCAATATAGAGAGAAGAATCCTGTGGGGCACTGTGTCAAAGGTTTTACAGAAGTCCATATAAATGATACCTGCAGCCCTTCCCTTGCACACTGATAGAGTCATTCCATTACAGAAGGCCGCTACATTGGTCAAGCAGGACTCGCCCTTGATGAAGCCATGCTGGCTGTCCTGAGTCACCTCTGTGCCCTCGATGTGCCCTAGCAGAGCTTCTAGGATGATTTGTTTCATGACCTTCACAGGCACAGAGGTGAAGCTGACATGTCAGTAGTTCCTAGAGTCCTCCTTTCTACTCTTTTTAAAGATGGATACGTTTTCCTTTGTTTCAGTCATCTGGGACTTCACCTGACTTCTTTGACTTCTCAAATATCATGAAGAGTGGCTTGGCAACTACATCACTCAGTTTCCTCAGGACTCTGGGCTACATCTCATCATGTCTCATGGATTTATGTACATTCAGGTTTCTCAGGTGGTCACAAACCTGATCTTCCCTTACACTGGGAGGTATTTTGGTCCCCCATTCCCCATCCTGTCACTCATCTACTCAAGAGGTGTGGGAAGGGAGATTGCCATTGAAAACTGGGGCAAAAAATTTGCTGAGTACCTCAGCCTTCTCCTCATCCATTGTCTCTAGTTTTCCAGAATTGTTTATCAGGAGTTATACACCTTCTTCAACCTTTTGTTTCTGGCTAACATATCTGTAGAAGCCTCTCCTGTTATTCTTTGCATCCCTTGCCAGACTCAGTTCCAACTCCACCTTGGCATTCCTCACCTTATCCCTACACACCATACTTCAACTGCATGATCTTC